>JAWLRI010000262.1:209163-225324 GCA_034781795.1 Crypturellus tataupa | reverse complement strand
TACCCAAAAATAAATAAAAATGCAACACTGAGGGCATTTGGAAATTAAGAAGTCTTATCTCACTCTTGGAAACTCATATGATACTGGACACCAGTTCCAATATTTTTCACCTATAACATAATTATGTATTATATCTATATAATATATAAATATGAACATATATTGCATATACTGTTATAGAATACAACCCTATTGGTACCCATGGAGACAAATGGTTTTAAACTGCAGTGAGAGAAGAACTGAGTACTATCAGGCATATAATTCATAATCAAGGGTTAGCCTGACAGTTGAGCCTTTCAGAAATCGGAATATTTTATTTTAAAAATATTTACTTTTTTCTACAAAGCTAAATATTGTATAAAGGAGGTTACTGTAATTTAGAGGAAAGCTGAGCCATGATATCATAGTACAATTTTGTACAATTAATTTCAATAATTTATACCATTTCTATATAATTTTAACTAGTCATGGCATTAAAGACAGAAAAATCCTATTTTATATATTTGGAAGCAAGGTTTCAAATATTGAGTTCTAAATCTTCAAGGAATTTGTATGCTCTGATGGGTTGTAGAGATTGCGTTATTAAAGATAAGTGTCTTAGAAAGTAGAGAATAATTTTAAAAATTCAAGATAAATGAATTAAACATTGTTCTACGAAGTATGAAAACCTCAGAAAAAGTGCTCCTTTCTTTGGATTCTTCTTAGGTTCTATTTTCAGGAGCTTTGCTATATCATAAAATTTATAAATTGACTATAATGAGGAACAGTGATCAATAGTCAAGTGCATCGTATAATATGGAACTGTTATCCAAGACAGAATGTATGCATTATGGTTCATAATGTGTTTTGGAGTACACTGTCTGATAATTATAAAGAGGCATTAAAAAGATCCAGTTTTAGAGCCTTTCAATGCTTAATTTCTCTATCTGAGTAGTATTTAGTAGTTTAGTACTTTTGTATTTAAGTAGCGTGATCACTGTGAAATCCTATTGCATGATAAGGAAATAACTGCAGGTACCAGGGACCGTGGCATCTGAACCACCACTTGGAGGAGAAGGGACATTATCCTGTACATGCTTTGCTCATCATAACAAGGTAATAGCTAATTTCCACTTCATTGTCGTTTTTAGCTACTTAACTAGCCTACCTATGGACCAAAGAAATCCATGCAGGAATGCAGTTATACGTAATTGGGGAGTTATTTCTGTACACAGATGTAAAACTCGGTCTTTGAAAGACTTATGACTTTAGATTATATGTTGGCGTCTTCCACAAGTTTCAAATTTCCAGTCTTTCCTAAATATTGCAACTGAGATGGAGGGAAGTTGGCAGAGCAAACATTTTTCTCCTGAAATTTAAGATATAAGGGGTATACAGTTCACTTACCAGGGATGTTTTCCCGCTGGAAACATTTAGCCTCCAATAAAAGATAAGATGATTGAATGGATTCACATCTATGTAACTGTAAGAGAACTATGTAATGGGGAAAAGCCAAATTATTAAGACAGTGCACATTTACCAGAGTACTTGGCACTTTTATGTGGCCACTGACCATACAATGACATTTGGGATATGACATAAATTGTATTTTCCAGTGCTATTGCTTCAATTTTCAAAAAAAAAAAATGCTAAAATACATACAAGTAATTATTCTTTCCAGTATACTCGTCCTTCATAGGCCTAAAGGATGGATTTAAGCCACATATGTTGTGTATTGTGCTTGTTTATGTTTTGTGTACAATGGCTGAAATTTACTCTGGCTGGGTAAACAAGCAGAAGTTTTTAAATTAACACATTATTTTTAATATTTTGATTCCTAGTATTTGCACATTAGGACTTTTTGCCCTCATGCTCACCCAGATTTTTCAAGCCTCTTTTTCTATAGCTAAAGCACCCCAGATATCTTTAGTATGGGCACTTTTCTCCATGCGTTATATCCCAAAGGGCAATGTGATGAAATACGCGGAATGCCACGTGTGCTGCCATTTGGATCCGATGGAATTAGTTAATTTAACATGAAGGGCTATAATCCATGCAGCCCCCTAGGGAGAGTCACTTCCTTTATTACGCGCTGTGATTACAGAACATCATCATCTCCATCATCCCTGCATCTTTTGTCCACCTGTGTGTCCACGAGGCTCCCTCTGGGATGATTTACTAGCAAGGGGGAGATTTCCCTTTAGTCACTGCAAGGCTGTCCTCCTGTGCTAGCACCAGTGCGAGGGACTATTTCAGATGGGCACCTGACAACAGGAAGGGCCTTTGTGAGATCCTCGTTTTGTGGGGATTCTCTAATGAACTGTGGAAATGGCCCCCTGAACTAGGAAAGCATCCGGTCCACGCTGGTTCATAGGAACAAAACCCATTATTCTTTCCCCTACAGTCCTAATGCGTCCAAGACCGGCAGAGGTTAAGAAACGGGGTTTCTTTGGCAGATGTTTCTTGTTATTCTGCCAATTAAGTCAACAATAGGTATTCATAATCCTAGGGAGGGTTGGAGGTCATAGAAATTACAGGGCGTACAGAATGGCTCATGCCTAAATAGTTGAAAAAGAGGAGTGATCTTCTCGGGATTTCTTTCCCCCTCCTTTTATTCTGCTCGTCCTGAGGGCTGTCACCAGTCAGTAACATTGTGCGTTGGCTTCACCCCTTGGCTCTGGCTGCCACGCTCAAGGTCCTGAATGGCACAAACTGTCTCATTGTGGAGAAGATATTTTTCCGCAGTTTGTCTTATGCTCAGCTCTCAGGGCATTTTTATGCGTATTATAACATTTTCTCAGCAAACAGTGGCTGAGAATTTCTTGGTGCTAATATTGCTTAAATCACTCTAATGGCAGGTACAAGTGGTTGATGCACTGTGACCCCAGAAAGAATGTGACTGTATTTTTATCTGCACCCAAGAACCAGAAGAAGGAATTGCCTTACAGTTACATGCTCTGGCATCCACATGTACTGCTGGAGATAGAAAAGGTTGTTTAATGAGAGACAGGAATGTATGTGGGACAAATGATTCCAGCATACAGGAGAAGCTGTTGAAAGAAGCACATCTGAGTCACAAGAAATTTCTCCAAATGGCAAGGGCAGCCTAGGAAAAGAATCAAAACAGTCATTAGTGCAGATGGAGTTTACAGGGTCAAACTAAAGGAAATTGGAGAGAGGAAGATTGACCAGGAATGCAGGCGTCATGAAGGAGGGTATGTACTGAGAGGCAAATCAGAAGACAGAAAGAAAACTGTCTAAATCCGGGGAAAACATGTAAAAAGCAGGAAGCGTAGAAGTACTTTCTATCCAGTGTGTACCAGCTAGCTCAGGAAACATAAAAAGCAGTAGTAGAGATGGAGAACATCATTGAGACTGCAACTCCAAGAGAGATATGTGCTTTGACAGGGCAAACTCCATCCCATTGCCAAGAGAGCTGCCAGCCCTTCTCTTCATTGTGGAACAATCCTATGAGGTCCCGATCAGCTCATTCAGGCTGGATGGTGAAGTCAGCAGCAGCTTAATCCTACCAAACGGCTACGTGGAAGCATCAGCTTGGAGGAGTAGAATGAAGTGTCCGTGACCTGAGCAGGATCGGCACGTGCAGATGCTTGAAGTCAAAGAGCTAATGCAGTGTGAACACCAGCATCCTGAAAGTGAGGTTACATTGACAGCATTAGCATTTCCTCAGTATGAGACAAGGTCAATGTGGGCTTTCTCAAGCATTTTCAGAGGGTATATGAATATATTTCAAGCTGGTAAGCAGGCAGAAGTCAAATGGAAATTGAGGGAAATACCCCCCATCCCAAAGCAGTCTGTGATGACTGAAATCCAGAGTTCTGCTCCTCAAGACAGAGCTGTGATAAAAAGCTGAATACCATACGATGGAATGAAGTCATTATACCCATTGATGCTTTCAGAGAATGACTCAGAAGCCCAGTTAAAGGGGAGGATAATTTGGATACATTGAGGGTCTTCATTTAGCCAAACCACTAAATACAACTTTGTGAGGAAGCTGCTCCTTAATGCCACCAAAGGAGAACGTGCTGTCTAATCTATCACCTGTTTAACATCACTCTTTGTGATGTTCAGACTGAATCTTAACATGAATATGAGAATGAACGTAGCCACGTAGATCTTCAGGAAAAACGTTCTGTTAGTTCATGTCTAGGGCAGTTGGCAGCAAGACCTCGAAAAGTGAGAGCAATTAGGAAAGTATTCAGAATGCAAAAATATGATCATTTGTGGGCTAGTAAACGTTTTCTAGGTGTGGTATATACCTATCCTTGCAATAGTCCTTGAATATCTTTGAATATCCTTGAATAGTTCTTGAAACTACTGGGGCCTGAGCATGATGAGGGATCTTGAAAAGAGTCGTGAAAACCAGAATGCAGGACCTGCTCCTATGACACTGTAGGGCAGCTAAAGCTGTATCGTGTTGCTGAGTTGTGTTGAAGGAGCTTGTGAGAAACACTAGCACAAAGCCAGCAGCACAGAGCATTGGCTTACGGCTTCCTGACAGAGACAGGAAAGGAAGAGGAAATACAGAGCTGAGCTTTCTGAAATGCAGTTCCATTTATTTGCCTTTCAGCACTAGATAGTTTTGCTATCAGCTCTCTTGTTTAATCGCAGTCCATCAGAAAGGACCTGGACTTATGTTTAGGTTTGTTTCTCTTCTAATCTTTAATAATGTGGTAAGAAAACAAGGTACTTCCCAGGAAAACAAACACTACCTGTGGCAGATGCACCGAGGAGGACATGTGAGCAGCAGCCTTAGCAGGGTTAGAAAGCAGAAGAGAATTAGAAGCAGAAAAGAGAATTAAACTTGTTCTGGTGGTCAAACCAGCTTAGCACTTGGGTTTCTGTAAAGCTCGCTGGAGGATATTGAAGCAAAGAGTTAAGGTGTATCTAAAGGTGTATGTTACAAGGATCTGCACTACTGATAACTCTACCTGGCGATGGGAGTCAAACGAAGTAGACGTTTGAATGCGAGACATCAGTCTGAATAATCACAGAGCAACAGAGGAAAACAAAGTTTGCTATGAAGAATTCATTAACGAGAGCAGAAAAACAATGCAGTGTTTAACTAACGCATTGCAGCATCTTTCCCCCTACTTATACCCCTCCTCTTCTGAATTGTTCGCCTGAGACAGTAAATGATGGACTCTAAAGCCAAGATTCTGCATCCCCTGAGAATTGATCTGCAATGCAGAAGGGAAACAGTAGACAGTGCAATGAATCAATTAAAAATAAGAAGGAAAACAAGAAATGATTTGCTATCACTGGCCGAGCTATCCAGCAGCCACTCACAACAATAGTAAAAACTAAAAGGTCAGATTAGTAGCAGAGCACAACCTGGAGATACTACCACACAAAGACAAAATGAACAAGCCACACCACGGGAAATAAAATAGTCTAGTCTTGTCTCTAAAAGAAGTTTCTTTTGAAAAGATGTAATAGTCGGCTTGAAGGAAGAATAAATTAAATATATATATGTATAGCCATGGCAAAGAAAGTATGAGCTAGCATTCCTGCTCCCTTGTTCATTGAGTTACAGCAAAAGTCTTCTGCAAGGCTCTTCTGAAGGTTCTTTGCAGCCAGAAGCTCTGATCATACAGCTCTGGTTGGAGGCAACAGAACAATTATATGAAGGCGAAGTTCCCATCTTCCCTCATTTCTGTACTCTGAATCCATAAGCAATTTAAACGAGTCTCATATAAAAATACTCAAAATAAAAGCTTATCCCTAGAGGCACTTCAAATTTTCTCCTTCCACACTGTCCCTTTGCAGCATCAGGAAAAAACAAATCCCCTCCTGATATCAAATCCTAGTCCCAAGAGCAGCCTTCTTCCAGGAAGGTGTCTGATCTCACAGGTTTGCTTTGTTGGTCCTCAGTGCTCTTTCTGGCAGCAAAAAAATGTGGTATGTGTTTCATGTGGGCTAAGCAAAGTTTCATATTCAGAACCCTGCTCTGGAGAAACGAGAATTTCATTAGGCAGCTGCCTGGAACCAAATTAATATGGAAAAGCAAGAAAGCTTGAGAGATTTTAGAGTCTCTGAATAGGGCTTTTCCTTGTGTTTCACACAGTTCCCTTTCTGCAGAAATAAGCTTTTCTGAAACGTCCGGCTACATTTTACCTTGCATGCGATTTGGGGGGCTAACAAGTTCGCAGTGATTCGAATCCCCGTTGCAGGAGAAATGAAACCATCCTTGCAAACTGTGCTGGAAAGCAGTTTCGTCGCTCACACTCATCTCCAAATTGAACCGTTAGATGCTTTTGTAGCTTACTAAGAGACGTCAAAGGTTCTGATATGATCTTCCAGCATACAATACCACAACCCTATTAGAAATGTTCTGAGAGCCTTATTAAAATCTTCTTGGCCACTAAGGGAGCGTTGGAACACAACCGGTTGGGACCTGTAAAAGGAGGCTGCACAAAGCGTTAACAATAGAATAAAATGACAATAGGAAATAATTTGGAGTGCTAGGACGGGGGAGGATAAATGATTTCGTCGGCCCTTTTTTAATCTTAACTTGTCCCTTTGAAAGGTTCTTCCCCCCTCCTCCTTTAATGTAATGAATTCCATTGCGCTGATGAGTCGAGTATTTAGGGAGTTTTACCAGGGAATGCTGAGAAGAGATGATGAATGATTATTGGCTTTAGTTGCTAATTGGCACAATAAGCCTTGCCAAAGGATTCCTCTTTACTTTTAAAACTGTCCTCTAAACAGGGAAGAGAATTGATTTATTAGATAGTGCAGTAATATTAAGGAACCAACTCAAGCGGGATGGAGACCCATGACCTCTCATTTTTTCTTAAGAGACTGGATCCCTCTCAGCCTTCTCAGTTTTTGTTTTGTTTTGCATAATTCGTAATGGGAAAAAGATGTTTAATTTTAATATATTACCTATGACAGTAATTTAGGATACCGTTCTAGTCTGCTGAAACAAGATAAAGTTATGGGAATATTTCCACAGATGAAGTTTGATTTTGTTCATTTTTTCAAAAAGCAGAAATTACACAAACAGAACAGATTTACCCCGATACATTTTCTAAGGAATCATTTTCTTATTTTCACCCTGAAGAGGTCAGGCAGATTTATGGAATAAAACAAGGCCTCAGGCCATATAACATGATTGTGAGCTAGTCGAGCAGTCATTTGTGCCAAGTAAATTTTGGAAATGATTCTCCTTTGCTGACAGTACCCTCATTACTGATTGTGTAGAGTAATTTATCAGGCATTTCTTAAAATAAACCGTTCATTTATGCTAATAGGACTTGGCAGGGAGGAAAACTTGGCAGGACTTGAAGTTCCTAGTGTTTTTCTTTTTTAAAACAAAAACTGTAAAGTCCTCAGTATTTTGAGCAACCGTTATCACAGACATGCATACAGTTTATTAAAGTGACAACTAATTGCATAATAAATTTTCAAAAAAGGGAGAAAAATATTCCTATGTTGAGTTTACAAAAGCAAATAGTTTGATAGGGCTGGAAAAGCACTGTCATGAGTCTCATACTTGGGCGTCCTTCACTTGCTGGTATTAATGAGTCACTTGAGCATCTTTTCCATGACTCATCTAGTTTCTGTGCAGCGCCTCGTCTTGAAGTCCCTCGTTGTTCCTTACCCCTCGTGAATGTTCTGGTTGGTAGCTTCCTCCAGGGAGATGTTGTCTTTTTGCCTCATGTGGGGCTTTGATGCTGCAAACATCAATAACTCCTGAAGCAAGAGGTCCCGTTGAACCCAATGGAGCTAGAAATGTGTAAAGTCACTCGCCCAGGTTTGCAGGACCCAGCTGTAGTCATGTATGGTGCTGCAGCTGGACTGGTGCTGCGAAGATCATTAAATTCAGGTCATTACTTTTCACATTCGGTTGTCTCCAAAAGTTTGAAAACCCTCAGTCTCTGAGAGCACCATCCTTCCTAGCCCCCAAGACAATTTTTAAAACTCAGAATAATAATAAAAAAAAAGGAATGAAGGGGAAACTCACAAATAAGGTCTGCAGCACTGATAAAATGACAGCTGTAGCAAACGGTGACTCACCAAACAGCAATGCTTTAATCCAAAAGTGTGAGGGGAAGTCTTCTGTTAACTTCGCTGGTGGTTAGAGCTGGACTTCATTTAAAAGATGAAGTTAGATATAGCTCCAGTTGTATATAAATTCCGCGAGTAGTCTCCTTTATTTATTTTTTTTCTGAGTTCTAATCTGCAGAAAACAGGCTGATCTGCTGCATCTTTGAGTAAAACTGAACAGTCGTGTTGTTTTTGTTGTTGCTTTTTAATGAAAGCAAACATGGCAATGAGTAAATGCAATTAGTACAGAATATACTGTGCTTCTCACTATAATAACAAATTGAGCATGACACATTGACCCCAAATTTTCTTCATGCCTCAGCCTCCAGTTATAAATGCCAGAAACTCAAATGGTGCTTGCAAAGGCAAAAACCCCAACCAATAGCACCTTAAATCGAAGATTTAGACTCCAAGTATTTTTAATAATCATACTTTCAACGAAGCTGCGTGATGATACAACTTCAGTTATGCCTTTTTTCCTTCTCTGTTGTAGTTTAGTAGGTTTGTAGTTTGCAGACCTATCCCCTAGCTAGATTAAAGCCGCAAAGAATAAACATTGTGTGAGATTTTGCAAGTATGAAGCTTTTTGGACTAGAAGCTCAAACTTAGTGTGAAGCTGCTTCCTCCAGCCTTTACTGAACCTGGCCTTTTCAGCCCTATTACTCACCAGCGTAATTAGAATGTCCCTGCACTAGTTCTAAATGTTTCTGTTAATGCTTTCCACTTCTGTCTGCATTCCTTTCATATTGTTTCCTGCCATTAATGCAATAAAAACGTCAGCCACAAATACCAGATTCCTAATGGAAAAGCAAAACAAACTAAAACCACAGCCAGCACCACAGCTGAGAGATATTATTTTTCCCCGATACTCACAATTGTGACTAGGCATGCAATTAATTGAGGTTGCATATGCAATGTATATTATTATTTAAGTTATACACAGAGATTAGATTTATTAACGCTCACTGTAATTCTTTCTTAACAACCCAGCTCCTTGCATACATATTGGTTGCCTGATCAGGGGGAGATGGGCTTTTGGTTACCAAAAGGAACTTAAGAGAAATGTAGCTCGCGTCAGCTAGTTTGTGCTGTGTAATCAGTTGTCTTCTCTGGTTTTGTATACAGAAATACGAAACATTTCTAATTAGAAAATAGTATTTATTGACATGAAATCAGGGAAGGAATTAGCTTAGGAGGCTGCATTGTGCAAAGAACTAATTAGTTGTGGTAGTGAAGTAGTTGTTCTAGCCATCATTTGTGCTTGCACTGTGCTCAAAGCATAAATAAAATAGGATAAGAAGAGTGAGAGTTTGTAATGTAAGTGTAAGCAATAAGGCCCCAGAGATCTCAACTCTCTGGTCAAATTTATTATGAATATCCTAGTTTCTTGGGTAAGGGTGGAGTTTCTGAGAAGCTCCTGAGTTCTTGCTTCAGTTAATTGGAAGGTGCAGGAGCATAGGGCTTGATGCCTGTTTTTTGACATCCCGGTTAATATGCTGACATGATCATCTTCTGTCTGCTAGGAGGAATTTAGGAGAAAACTTCCCAGCTTCCACATTTAGTCCAGCTTTTGTAAATATGTCCAAATAGGCTATTTGTCCCTCCTCCTCCCCCAAAAACAGTCCTGCAAAGATGGTTTCTCAGGACCAAGCCTTTGCGCGGTGCTGTATAATTTCACACAACATGATTAGGAAAAAATTAAGTGCCACTGAATGCTGTTTGAGAAGAGTCGGCGGGGAGATCCGAGCTACAGCAACAGCTCAGTAGTCCCATCTGTATTCAGTCTCAGCACGCTGGTGATGGGGCTGAAACCTATTAACACTTGTGAAGTCCCGTGTTCAAAATCTTTCATTCGAAAATGTAAGTGCAGTGCCAGGCGAAGGCAAAGTTGAAAAGGTTATCTTTTATCTTCACAAACCAAAGGCAAAAAAATATAAAAAATCCAGCCCTAATCTAATTTAGTTTGCTTGAGTGTATCGTATTTTTTGGCCTCCCTAGCAAATGACTGTTCCTCATTTTTCTCCAGCTGTAAGTAATATGACTTAAATAGCTCAGTGAAGCAGCTCTATTATTTACTGGTCAAAAAACATTACAAATGATTGAAGGGTTTTTATGAAAGAGGTGGCTGAGAATTATTCTCATTTGCTTCCAATTGAAAGTTTAATGCTTGTGGCATATGGCAGGGGCAGTGTAAATCCATAGGCAGACAGAAAACCTGAGTAAGCCTCAGTTTTGTATAGGTTACATTTTTCTGTTTTTCCCAGGTTCACGAGTATTTCGTATATTTGAAATATGCAAGCTCTGCAGACGTGATTTTTGCATGCCAGAGTTGAGATGCCTCTGAAATGGGTGTGATTTTCACATGCTGCTTCCTGGTCTGATTAAAACCAAGCATGTCGGAGCAGACCTCAGCAGGGCTAGACAGAGACATCCAAGATGCCTTTAAAACCACAGAGTTTGTTGTGAGCAAGATGCTCCGCTCGCTCCGATTCCCCCCACGTGAGGTTTGCAGACCACAAACCTTTGGAGATTAAAGCTAATATCTTTGCAGGACACCTATAAAAATCGTGAGCAGTCATTTACGTTTTCCTCCCGGAAAGTAGCGGTTTTACGATAGATTTGATTGAAACCGTCGATCTGAAATCCAGTCAATTAATCTTGCATATTGCAGGTAGAACTGAAATCGATTAACTCTCATATGGTTCTATGTGCAAAATCCCTTGTGTGAAGAGACAAATGCAATACTGAGCAATATAGAAGACATAACACCGATGAGACCTACTTGTGGTCCCTCCTGCTAGTTTTTGTCAATTTATATTTTCCTCCCCTTTTCCATGTTTCTAATACGGAGCTTCACGCTTTCCCTGACTCCCTAGCCCAAAGAGGTTGTTTTACTTTGTACCTGTTTTACTTCCAACATGTTCTTTAATCGATTTAATCGATTTTCGAGTCCCCTTAAAATGAATATTTTCTAAATATTTTATATGGATGTCGTGGAACAGTAGCACATGAACATAGCCCTCCTGCTGTACAGTCAAAGTGATGAAGCTCCCACTTGTGGCACCGTTGGCTTTACTGTAAGGACGTAGTTTTGCATGAGCTGTATTTGTGCTGGGGCACATTGGGGCTGGGTTGTGATGGAAGAGGGTAGAGGACACATATATAGAACCGATCAAAAATTCTTATTGTAAATTTGCACTAGTTTTGGTTTTAAGTAGACGAGACCATACGTTTGCTTTTTAAATATTCCTAAAGGATGTAATTTTTACTGTCCGCAGTTTTGCCTGTAAGAGACATTCATGGCTGAAAGCTGCTCTTCCTAGACAAGACCTTCTGATCGCTTAGCTAACTGAGAATCTATTTCCAAGTTTCTTGACGCTCAAACCAGTGCAGATAGATAGTTTTTTTAGGATACTATCCGTTCAAACCATCCTGATTTCTCTCTTTGCTCTCCTTTGTTAAATCAGCTGTTGACTTCTTCTTTACCTGTTCTTTCACCCTGTTTCTGTGTTATTCACATCAAGCGCAACTATCTGAGTATATTATGGATTATTTTTGTGATCGTATGAGCTTCTTTAGTTGCAATTCCAGTGAATTTTTCTGTCAAGGTAATTACAGATTCCTTCAAATTATTCAGAACACCTGCCTGAAGCTCCTCTCTTCTCTCAGTGAACAAAGTCCCTGATGGTGAATTTTTGGTTGGCATCTTCCCCCCTGCAGAAATTCCTTGTTCTCTGAGTTGAGTTGGGATTGAACCTCGATGGTTTTAGCACCATGTGATCCTATGGTAACAGAGCTCTCTGGGTGGAAACTTTACGTTCACATTTCCGAGAAGCAGCTATAAGTGAAAGAAAGATCCTTTTACGAGTGGCAGGAACTAAATTAAATGCCCCCCTTTGGAAGGGCTGCAAGCTCAAATCCTGCCCTTATGATGCACTGTTGCATTTTTGTTTCTCTGAGTGACCCAGCTGGAGTCTTGCCTTTCCATCAGGACTCTGCCAAGGAACCTTTGTGCTGAATCACTGACTATTTCTACTGTAATTGGCTTGGACTTCTAGGGTGAGGGGTGTGCTGAATACGTCTCTTTTTTTTTGCCCACTAATTGTTTTTCTTGCCTCATGGGGCATTTCCTTCAGATTTTCTGTGCTCCTGTAATATTTGATTTGGAGCTGGTTGTGCAGTAAAATGAAAATTATTTTCATTCGATTAGTTTCTTAAATGTTGCTTGTCAGTTGAAGAAAATTTCAAGCAGTTTTTCTTCTCGCTGAGGAATGGGCTTTAAGACTTCCTGCAGGTAACAACATGTCAAAAAAATTCCCAACCATTTTTCCTCGCAGTTATTTCAGCCAAGATTCGTGTTTATCCCTTTATTGGTCCTCTTAGAATAAACAAGAAATAAGGGAGTCGTCGTGCTTACGTTTGCCCTATTCCCAAGCAAACCAAGGGTGTCTCTCAGCAGCAGAAGGATGAGGTAGAGTTGTGATTGCAGCCGTTATGTGGGGGAGCAGGAAGGTGATAGGAACTAGTTCTGGCTTTGTCATTAACAGCTGTATTCCAGTCAGATTGCTGTTTCAGACGGAAAAAAAAAAGAAAAAACAAAAAAAAAACAGATGATTTTTTAACCGATGGGTCAGTGCTACAGAGAAGGCTGTGGCCAAGCCTTCTGTTATAGATGGAGTCGTGGGTGTCACCCATATTTTAGGAAAAAGAGGCCTAAAGACAGCAAATATCCAAAGCCCATGACCTCACTAACTCATCTCCTCCAAAAAATCAGACCGTGGTAGAAATAGGAAATCCTTTAAAGACATGAGAATAATAAGTAGGTCTCAAATGCTCTGCATTGTGGAGTCAAGAACAAGACTGTCTTGACTCCCACTACTTGTCTTGCTTTTCAAACTGCAGAACACCTTTTTCCTGCTCATGGTTTAAACGTTTCATTGGAAATGTGTCCTAGGAATGTCCACCTGAGAACATCCAATGGCTTCAAAGTGCATTTACTTGAGAATGACCCATATGCAAAAAAAAAAAAAAAAAAAAAAAAGTAGTGTTGTCTGATAGAGGAAATCCTTCACTATTCATAAAATATTTGGGTTATTTGAGAAAAGAGGAAATTGCTAAGGATTAGGTTTACAGCACATGAGCATGTCTCAGAAGTGCTACTCTGTAAAGCTTGTCAAGGGAAAAAGGAAAAAAAAGGGGGAAATAAATCCCAGTAGGCTTCCAGAGTTTTGTATCCTGTAGTTTATTACATTTGTCAGTAAAAGCAGCAAGGATTATGGAAGTAGATTTATTAATTTTATGAAATCCTGGCATGAATGATTGGTGGCCCTCTGATAGAAAATGAAGTGGAAGTATTTTGCCAAAGACGGCCGTTGTGTACTTGCAGTGAAAAGTTATTGCTGCAGCAAACCTGTTGCAAATAAATCGCTGTAGCAAATCCCTTGGAAGTTGCGTGCCTTAAAGTCGATGGGATGGTGTTTTATGTGTCGTTGCGTAAAGGAAGATCCTTGGTTTCAATGGGTGTTGGAATTCCTCAGGGCAGGATGCAGACTGAGAACAGCTGATCATAGCCAGTTTGGAAAAAGTTTCATTTTTGGTATTTTTGCATTTGTGGTTAATGCCTTAACAGCCTGTTCTCTCCTCACTAGAAAGGTTCATTCTAGGTGCTTGCAGCATCCTTTGTACAAGGTGCCCTTTGGAGGGCTTGAAAACACTTGATCCCTCTCAGGGTCTGTCATCAGCATGTTGGGAGCAATAAAAACAGTGTTAATTGAAACATGGTGATTAGGCCATTTATAAAATGATCTGTTTTTTTACCTCAAGGCAGAGGCCGCCTCATATGCCAAAAAAATATGAATTACTGCCATTGAAATCTGAATTGCTAAAAACTTTTTGCAAAGAAAAGACTTTTTTGGTCTTAAGTCACATCTGTCTGAAAGCAGTTGGGAGCTACTTGCATAGAGGCTCCTCAGTCTGGACTAGTCAATACTAGACCAGTCCATTCTGGTCTAGTATTCAGGTGCCCACGTCACAGAAATAAGGAAAAATGTGAAGTACCCAGGTATTGCAAGTACCATTACCAAAGCATGTGTAGGCGTTTTGAATGGCCTTCATAATCATAGTAGTCTATTTAATTCTTATCTCAAGGAGCAGTTTAACTTGTATAAAGTCAAAAGTTGCTATTATGGCTATTTCACAGCCGGAGAGGCTGAGTTGTTCAGGCACACGATGGAATGGCTGGGTCACAACCACACGCATGTTGTGCAAAGCTGTGCAGCAAGCTGGGAAGGTGCTAGAATTTTATGGCTTAATGTCCAGTGTTTGTTTTCCATCAGATTTGTACTGGGAATGTCAGAGATATCGATTCATAGGTGTTGGGCTCATTAGAAGGAGCCAATCCAAAACCTCTGTCTCCTTTTGTTTATTATATTCTCCAAGTGGGAAATATATAAACATCTGAAAACCTCACATTCTTATTAAAATGCAATTATGTGTTTTATAAATACCTTTATTACGTATAGATCTGATTGTATGAATGCAATTATGTATGCATCTATATAATATTAGCCCATCTGTATGGATAAATGCAGGCTCCTCCACATGTAATGAACTGAAATGAATATTTAGATATGCTGGTATTGAATTTATTTCCCTTGAACCTGTGTATGAAGTTTGTACCACTAATGAATGTGAAATACAGATTTATTGACAGTGTAGGACTAAAGCTGATGCTATTTTTATCAAATCAGAAACACTGTTTTTTAAAGTACTCATTCCTTTGCGCAATGTGCTACAATTCCGTAAAGATATTTTCCATTTTTTATCTCTCTTTTTTTTATTATTTTTAGCTATTCTAGATAGTGTGTTACTTTACAATGCGTATCACAGAGAGTGCTTGATTTGCACTTAAGGGAAATATCACACATTGCGGTTCAATCTTCTAATAAACCCTGGACCTCCTCTGTTTCTATCACTTAATTTAAAATTTACAAATCCTGGAAAAGGGCTGCTTGATTTCAGTGTATTCCCATTCCCATGCCACAGTGCTATAGTGCAGGAAAAGAATTTGTCCACCTGATCATAGTGCTATTATTGCCATCAATTTTGACATATCTGGATCAGGCTTCAGAACATAAACAGTTCTTGTAAAAGCTAAATAGCATTTTCTTCCTCTGCTTTCCCACATTCACAGTCACTCTTTTCCCTTTCTCCCTTTTTATTTTCGTTCTTAAGAACTTTCCCCTAACAACAGTTTCTCCCTGAAAGCAGGTTGTTAACTTGATGCTAGCTTGTAAGGCAAATAGCACAGGTTTGAGGTATTCTTATTGTGTGTTTCATTCAGAAATGTCAAGAATGTCTAAAAGAACTTTAAAAGTGACCGCTAGTTTATTTTACCTAGTGCTGTCAGTTTGGGACCTCTCAGAAAGGGCCTGCATTTCTGAAATGCTCAGAAAATCTTAAAGATAGCCCAGATTCAGCAAAATATTTAGATTCCTAAATCCTCTTTAGGTTCTTGAATTTACATTGTTTTTACATGGTGTGTAACAGTTTAAATATATGTTGAATCCCATCCTCATTTTTTTTCATATGAAAGCAATACTATTTATGGCCTTTTAATTAAAAGTGATAGATAACTAGAATCAAACCTTAATTTAAAAGCAAGATCCGAATCCTATTAAAACTGTTCAAGCTGTAAAATATGCCTTGGTATGAATAGGAATAAGGAGATCACGCACTGACGTAATTAAAACTGCTCAGAAATAAGCTGATTTTCCCTTCTGTCTCCCTCACTCGACAAACATGCAGTGTAGGCAGCTGCTTTGCAACTTGGGGCTTTGCTTGTACGCAGATGTAGAGATTATTTGCACGCCGTCATTTGCCATTGGTTTCACCAGAAGTTTACACACGTCATGGGAAGCACAGCCTATGGAACAGACGTGCGTCCCCTGCTTATATTATATCTATATGCAAAGCAAGGCATAATTATTTAATAGGTTCTGGGCTGATGTTGCATAGCATCTTTTGGAAGAGTTTTATGAAACAGGACGGCTACAGCACAAAAAGGATGAACTTTGAAAACCTGATTCTTTGGTGGTGGGCAACTCCCCA
>JAWLRI010000262.1:189962-209063 GCA_034781795.1 Crypturellus tataupa | reverse complement strand
ACTCGACAAACATGCAGTGTAGGCAGCTGCTTTGCAACTTGGGGCTTTGCTTGTACGCAGATGTAGAGATTATTTGCGCGCCGTCATTTGCCATTGGTTTCACCAGAGGTTTACACACGTCATGGGAAGCACAGCCTATGGAACAGACGTGCGTCCCCTGCTTATATTTTATCTATATACAAAGCAGGGCATAATTAATTAATAGGTTCTGGGCTGATGTTGCATAGCATCTTTTGGAAGAGCTTTATGAAACAGGACGGCTACAGCACAAAAAGGATGAACTTTGAAAACCTGATTCTTTGGTGGTGGGCAACTCCCCACAGCGACTTCTACCCCTTGCAAAATTAAATAAATCAAACGAAATAAATGAAATCAAAAGCAGAGGTACTAAAGCTCTCCTACTTCGTATGGAAGCACACCCGTTCTCCCATCCTACTCGATTTCTTCATTTGAACCCGGCTTTACTTTTGTTTGTGGTCAGCGTCTAGGCAGACTGGAGCTCCCAGACCTTACAAAAAGCCACTTTATGCATTAAACTGGCATTACAGCTCTCGGCATGAGTTCAGATCGCGCAGCGTTTTTCAGAGCCATTAGTGCTGGGCTGGGTTTTCCCACACCTGCTCGAAATATGTCGGTTGCGGCACATGTTGCAAAGTGCAGTTACTTGGCTTATCATTGAGGATAAATCCCAGCTGCAGAGATCTAAGAAATCCAGGGGAAGGATTAAGCAGAAAACCTATTTATCAATCAGAAACGCTCGCTCCTCTTTCTCTGTCTCATGTATTCCTTTCAATATACGACGTGTAGCTGGTCCCCTTACGTGAGAAGCGGAGAGTGTTGTGCTCTGATCGATGAAGGAACGGGACAAATAAGAAAAGTGAAGAACAGGGAGTATCCAGAGGATTCCAAATGTGAAGTCAGTAGAGATTTGGGGGAAGAGGAGGGATGGGAGAAGAACGGAGCTTGGGGTTCAAAAGCAAGTGCCATGGGAAGTTATGGGCATTGGAAATGGACTGGGGTCGATGATGACGATGGGGAGGTGATGGGTGATGAGTAAGTGAGCTCCATGAGAAGGCTGAAGCAAAACACGAGATACATTGTCTTGTGGTGTATTAAGTTGATCATGGTGATTATTCTCAGGATATTAGAGCAGCCTTTTGCTAACAGGAGATTAGGGAAGAGGATTTGGAAGGGAGTTTTTTGTAAGAGGAAAGGCTGGTATGGGAAATTTCCGGGGGGGAGTATTGGGTATTCTTGTCCTGTTCTCGTCCTCCTCCAAAAGCCTCTATTTATGATCCTTTTTAGAGAAAGGTCTAGCATTCTGGCTGAGATATTCCGAGCCAGTTTGGTTGTTTTTATGCTTTTATGTTAACTTTCGTAAGAGGGCAAAGGTTTGCCCAGGTGGCACTTGTTGACAAAAGAGAACAAAAAGCAGTGCCAAAAATGGGGAAATAGCTTAGTAGGAAAGCTGAGCTTAATCCCACGCTCTATAAAAGCTGCATTTCCCCTAACACAAATCTGGTTTTTATAACTCCTGACATGAAAAAACACCTATTGCCCCACTCTGCATATCTCACCCCACTCCATTCACCCTCTTCACTCAACCAGCTCTGCTGTTGGTATTACTGAGACTTCATGTCATGGGGATTTGATTCAAGTATTACAAAATGCCAAAATTACCTAGTAAATGAGGGGTGTTGGTTGGTTGATACTGCTTGGGATGTCCCATGCACCAATGACACTGTCATAAAAATTAGATTAGAAAAAAAATACCCCAAAGTGAGTTCAATTCCAGTATTTGCAGTATGTCTTAATAATGTGGAAAGTGTAATGCTGAGCTAGCAAGTTGGGCTTTGGCTGGGGCGACCTGAGCAGAGTATTTTGTCCAAGGTTCCCTCCACAGCCGATGGTATCAAGAGGCACCTGAGGGTATTCCAATCTTCTGCCTTCCGTCTATCCAAGGGAAATGGAGGTTTTGAGGGCCAGCAATTTCTAGCAGCTTGCTGGTGGAGTCTGTCACATCGATAATGTCAGCCCTACATCTCGGGGAGTAAGAATCTGCAAGTCTACAGAAACTATGGATATTACAGCAAAATGTTACTCGTAGAGATGTTCCTGAGATACAGAAAGTTTCTAATCTCTGCGTATCTACAGCATTAAAGTGGTTCTATCACAGTGAAAAATAGAGTTGGTTTTTCAGCTCTGAGTCTGTGCGCTTTTGGGGAAGGTGCCTGTTTCACTACATTCAGCACAATTGCTTCTGCCTTTGACGAACAGCTTAAACCCTGGCTAGGCAATGCTGGAGCCACTAAAATCTCAATAATGCCTTTTGATATCTACCCATTATTTAATTTTAATTGGATTATATCGCGCAGACGTGCTTCAATGGAGAACCTAAGTGTCCCAGTGAAGATCAGGGCTGTGCTGTTTCAGGACCTGCAGACAGAAACCAACATGTGTTTTTTACCACATTATGGGAAACAGTTTCCACCCAAAGAGTTAGCTAAGGTTTTAATCCTGCAATTAGCATGCTGTCTGCCCAGAAACTATCACTTGCAGCTCGGCAAGACAGATGGGTTGAGGATTAGAGAGAAATCTCCCCCACAACTGAGTAATGCACAGTTTATCAGATATAACTTGGAATAGTGCTTCGTAGCTCTCCAAAGCATCTCTGGGAAGAAAGGAGATCAGAAAATTATTATTTGTATTAATGGTCGAAAGCACAACCTCTTGTTTGAGACAACGTAAAAACAAAATAGTGAAAGACAACTCCAGTCCCTAACGTTTTATTATTTAAATAGATAAGACTAACAGTTCTATAAGGAAAATATAATGTGACTTGCCCGTGGACAGAAATGATCAGGGACAAGACAAGGATGATTCAAATCCAGCATTTAAACTCCCAATTCTGCAGTCCGACTGCTTCTAAAACTAAGTGATTACCAGTCTCTTCTGATAGGTCTTCCATGACTTTACTTTTGGTGTTATTTGTGTGTCAAATTTGCTATTTACAGCAAAGTCTCACGAAGAGCACAATGCTCCCTGCTAACATACACCAAGCGGCACACCTATAGGCCTATATAGAGTAGATTTAAATATATGTCAAAACCAGCAGTTCTTAAAAGATTTGGGTTATAAAAAGTGGACCATCAAGATTTACTTTAAGCAAAAATTGCAGCTGGCTTTGAAATTAATGAATATAATCTGTAACAGGTACATACATAAAGCATGAAGTAATTCCTGGCATTTTTCAGTTGATACAGTATCTGAAAGCTTGGGGTGGGGGGGAAACATTAGAATCCAAAAAACTACGCAAAGTATTTTATTTTATGATTTGTTTTTCCTGTATGTGGATGAACAAGCATTACAAACATGCTCTCCACCTGTAAGATCTAGTTATAGGGGAGGTAACCAGGGAATATTCTGTGTTTTAAAATGCAATCTGCACATTGAATTAGGCAGAGAACAGCTGGCTTAGGAATCAGCCTGAGAAGCAGCATAATCTCTGAAAGGTATTTGTGTTAGCATTAAACATTTTTGCATGCTCTCGGAGCAGAAGATAGCCTCTGAGCTCTGCGGATTAAGGAAGGGGCTGGGGCGACTTTCTAGAGTTGCGCGGCCTTGTTAAGAATGGAAAACTCAATTAAAATGCAGTTATGAGAAAGTTATGTGAGCCCTGGTGATTTACTGCAGCGCAACGCGGCTCCATGATTTACCAGGCACAGTCTTCAATCAAAGTGATGTCAAGTTATGAGGGAATAAGGATATAGTCTTTCTGTGTCATTCCTTTCTGAGCAAGTGCTATATAGCGGTATAGTGTATATGCTGAGCAGTAGCAGGATGAAGCTGCTCTGTTACAGCCAAATACAAATATATTTGCAAGATTAAACAAAGCACAAGCTAATGAGATACATTCCTAAGTAAATAACACCTGACAGTTTGACTTTGTTGAGTAGAGATGGCAAAATTCACTTATTTTGGCCTCTCTAATGTTAGGATGTGAGCCCCATTTGTTCCACAAACAAACTGGAATTGATGCGGCAACTACTTTTAGTTGTCACCGCAAGCTGAGCATGGGTGCTTTTGCCTTGGAATGTACTTGAGATTAAGTCTGTATGGAATAATTCACCTTAAACCCGCATAGGAAACTATATGGGAAAAATAATTAAATGAGTTAACCAAAAAAAGCTAACATTAAATTGGAATAAAAACTGTTAGTGTGGAACAAAAGTGCCCACACACAGACTTGCTCCAAAATAATGAGTTGGATGAAGTAAAACCAACTGTTATTTTGGTTGCAGTTTTTGTGCAGTGCAGCGCTAGGACCTCTGGCAATTAAAAAATCATTGTTTTTGTGATGCAAATATTTACAACCCTTCCAAGTCCCCTCTAAACTGCCAGTACAGTGTGGAGCAGACACAGCATTTCTGAGAATGGGGCCAGGGACAGCCAGGCCCTTCATATTTTATAAGGATTAAAAAGGAGACGGCACTTTCCAATCACACGAGGGAAAAGAAAGGAGAGGGGTTTGCAGTGAAAAAGCAGATTCTGGGAAGCAAAAGAAATACAGTAAATGAAAACCCACAAGTACAAATGGCACAGGATCAAAGGTGAGGAGCTGTGTAGGAGGGAGGTGCTACTGATGCTCCCAGACATTCAAGGATGGAAAAATTCCATTAAAACTAAGCACCTGCTGCTTAAGATTAGGGCTTCAAAATTACAGACCCCGTCAGTGAAAGCATTTTGCTTTGCAGTTTAAAGGGGAGCTAGAGGAAACGGCCAAAATATCAGGAGGTGGAAAAAGAGTGAATGGGGAAATATTTTAATGAAACTGATCTGTGCACATTTAAGATGGGATATTGCTTAGGCATGGCTGGTTTCAATCTGATTTTAATTTTTGTTCCCCAGCTTTTCTGTTGTCTTCTTGAGAAAAAAGAAAAGAAAAAAAGGGATTCTTTTTAGTTTGGCTTAGTAAGGGGATAGGCCAGGGAGCTTTGGATGGCTTCCTGCCCTTGTGCCTCATTCCTCCTCATGGGTGTGTCGGGCTTAAATTTCTGCTTCCTAATCCCGCTCTAGTCCTTGGTGGGCGAGCAGGGATGGTTCCCGACCCCTTTGCCTGTCGGAGGGCAGGACGCAGCAGCGGAATCTCTGCTGGAAGCCACCGGGACGCGGGGACAGGACGGCCCCGCTCCGCTGCCGGAGCCCACGAGCTGGGTACCACGCGGCGGGGCTGCCAGGACACCATGGAAAGGCAAAGCCGTTCCCAATCCCTCGCGCTGAGGCAATATCGATCAAATCGGCAGCTGGGCATGCACGGGGAAGACGGGAAAATCAAACAGCATCATCTCCGGCCCTCTCGCCCTTCCCCGCTCCCAAACTCCCATCTAAGCGCTTGAAAGAAGTGGAGATTTAATCCAGCGATTGCTTTGGAATAGGGAACAGGAAAATACAAGCGGCTAGAAAGAGTTGCGTATCCGGTGCTTCGTTTTCCCCTGCTAAATGAAGGGCTGTTCGCTCTTCTGTCTGCTTGGGATACCAGATGCCTTTGGACAGTCAAATGGAGACATCCTAAAAGAGAAAGATTTTTGGATGCCCTCAGCTTTTCCTTTCTCTTTTTTCTTTTTCTTTTTTTTCTCCCCTGAAAACCGGGCCCCTTTAAAGACGTCTCACGTATGACACTCAAAACCAGAGTCGTCCCCAATTGCGCGGTGCTTTTCAAAACCCAGCCAACATTTTTAGCAGCCTGTGCCTCAAGGAGCCTGGGCACCTCACCCAGAGAGAGCTAAAAATGCAATCTGCAGTTCTTCAAGCAACCCAAAGCAAAGTACCAAGTCCCTTCCCATCCTCCTGCGCCAGGGAAAGCCGCTGTGCGCCGCGACCAGTGCAATGGGAGAGCTTTGGGCAGAGCCGTCGGGCTGTGCGTCGTGCTCAGCTTTTGAGAATCAGGTTCCAAACATTTCCACCGCTGCTCAAACATAAAGTTACCTGCTCGTCGTTTATGCAGAAGAATTTCAGCCCTCAGAATTTCCTTGGCCGCGCTACGGCTGATGGCTTTTTCCATGATCCTAATACTCTCCCAGCACATGCATACATTCTTGGTGGGGGCGAGAAAGCAAATTTTCCAAGTGTGCGGGTTTATATACATGTGCGTCGTGTGTGAGGATGTGCAGAATAAACCTACATGGCAAAAAAAAAAAAAAAAGTGATAGATGCATGGTTTGACATTCAGCTAAAGGTCTGATATTTGCCTTTTTATATAAGAAATCCCTCTTGAGACTTAACCCTTTGCCCCAAGCAATGGATTGTTACTTATCAGTGCAAAAGTCTTTGTAAGCCTTTATGCATCGTTCTGCTCCAGGTAGACTCGAAAAGGTTTTCATTCCTCAATTTCTGCTTCTTTGCAGTCTAGGATTGGTGTCATAACACACTAACCCTCCTAAATTAATGAATGAATTATCCGTACAAGTATACATGTGTGTATACTCCTCACCCACATCCCTCACCCACATCCCTCCTTCAGACGGAGCAGTGAAGGCGTTCGGGCTTACAACAGGGATAACTAAGTGGAACGATATGCGCTGTGACCTTGAAGGATCAGAGGAGGCTTCCTGCCGCGTGGAAACCGTTTTGCCCCATGAGCATTTTAGAATTTTTGTAGTTTTTATGCCCAGAAAGGAGTGTTAGGATCACGTAACCCGGCTTCCTGCATAGCACCAAACTTTCAGCCTCAACCCATAGTTTCTGCATTAGGTGCATCCGTGGTTAACCTGCGTCCTGTGGCGGGATTGCGTATTGAGTTATGGATCGATTCGATTACGAACTGAGACAAATTGCGTTGGAGTAACTTGAATTTTCAGCAGTTCAAGCTTGCCTGTGCGCACTTTTCATTTCAGATTTTTGCAAGGCTTCTCCCAGTTCTGCTTATTCTTTGCCTTCTACATCCTCAGCTGCTGGAAGAACAATTTTTGTTAAACTGGAGGTTTCTGTTTTCCTTGCCTTGGATTGCACAGCCTGGATCTATCTCCCGTAGAAGAGACACATAGTTGTTCCGTAAGCAGTGGAAGTAAATATTGTTTTCCTTTAGATGTTTGTCCTTTTAAAACCCTTTATATATTCCTTATGGTGAGATGAACTTTCCTCATGTCCTGTTTGCTATGTCTCCCCGGTGAAAGCTGGTATGTGTTAGCCGACTCTTACGAGACGATTCTGTGCTTTCTGCTAAGCCATTTGCACCAAAGCAGAGCCCATAAGGATGAGTCCTTCCTTTATTATTACTTAATGCCAGCAGGGCACAACTTTGGGTTTCTGTCCCTCAGCAGCTGCCAATCTTTTCCAGCTTGGTAGGAACAAAATATTCTTTGGGATTTCTAACCTGAGACCGACGGATTCAGAAGTTATTGTGTGGAGGGCAAGGCAGACAAACAGATGATTAGAAAGACAGCACAGGCACATAAACTGGTTTCCTTAGGAAATGAAGTTGCAGATTATTACCCAGGGAATCTAAGGATCTTTAAAATTGCCACCCCTGAGTATTCTTACTAGTTATCTTGCTTCCTGTCTTCCTTTGGATCCTCTCTTAAGGTCCTCAGGGACTTCGTGAAGGGATGGAACCGTATGGGTCTGCACAAAATGTTAGGCAAATTTTTCAAGGTTGTGAGGCGATACATATGGGATCCAGTAGATACCGCCTTTCTGCAAGATTCTTAAAGCTTTTCAGTGCCAGGAGTCGTCTCTCAAAATTGTCTTATTTGAATAATGTAATTATGGAGAATCACTTTCATATATGCAACCAGAGTGACTGAGAAACGATTTCCTTTACCCCAGCTGCTGTGCAAGATTAATTGGGTATAATTAGTATGCTGACACTTTAAAAATGCAAAGAATTCTTTAAATTTTGAGTGCTATTTACACTTACTTTATCTAGGATGTTGTTTGATACCATAAAATCTGTTTTTTTCTGCATTTCTATATATGCAGTTTCATCTGAGAAAAAAACTTTCATAACTTTGACAGCGGAATATTTAAGAATTATGTAATGGATGCGTAAGTATGGGTTTTAAAGGGGTCTGACTTTTAAACACCCATCTATGGTTGTCACTATTTTTTTTTATTTACCCGTGAAATCCTTCATCTCACAGCGGTTCAGTATTTATCTTCTTGACTCTTACGACACTGGATATCCATCATAGCTCTCAAATCCACATTTGCCAGCTGAGAAGAGGTAAACAGACGGTTCATAGATATTTACTGTATTGGTGTTTTTTGCAGCAATCGCGTCTGTGTTTGAATGGCGTCTAACACGAGGTTTGCCTCTTCTCTTGCCATTCCAAAAAGTTCGCCCATCCTCTCCCCTCTCGGTTAGCCATTCCCCCTCTCCTTCATCCTACCAAAGTTTTCCACCCTCTGAGCCATGCTGGATGCCAAATGAACCCTTTGTGTGGCTGTGCTCGGAGAGAGGGAGGAAATAAACCTACCGCGAGGGAAGGAGGACGGAGTCTTCAAATATTACCTCCGTTAATTGCTTTCTTTCCCCCCTCAGATCTATAGCGAGTTGTTCTTACAAGGCAAAGAAACGAACGTAACGCAAAAGGAAAAGATTTTTTCCCAGGGATGAAAAAGATTCCTGAGAAATCCCCCAAGCTCTCAAACTTTCAGATCTTTAGTAAGAAACAACAAAAAAAAAAACCCTGCTATAGTTAAGATGCAATGAACCACAGTTAAAGCGGAGCAGATACTTCAGTCCGGATGTTTCCCGAAACCTGTGTCCCTCACAGACCTAGTCTTGCTGCTTGCGCTGTTTGGGTTTTGTGTTTTATCCAGGGGAAGAAACTCGGGAATGGCAGTTTAGCCGAGTTAGACTGTACTATGTGTTCAGGCACCCCATCCGCTTCTCCGCTGTGGAAAAGAGACTACCAGAAACCATGTCTGGGACAAAAGCATTTTAACCCTCAAGTGTCCTTTCCTGCAGCCACTAAACCTCTTTCCGTGACTCATTCCATCTTCTTTTTCTTCTTCCTGCTTGAAAACCCGCTTCTCGTTGCCTGCTGATCCTCCACCTAGGCTGCCTTCACAACCATCCTGTTGAATATCCCAAGCACTTGCACCGTAGTGAAGATGGAAGCTGGGTGCAAATGCACTGGCTTTTGGCCATTTCTGCTGCCTGTTGACTATATTTCTTTGGAATTGCAAAACTGTTATGTAGCAACACCATGCTATTTGGAAGAGGCACAAGCATTTGGTTTTTTTTTTTTTTTTATTTTGTGTGTCATTCCTGCATTTATGTAGATTATCCTGTGTGCTAACTAGTCCGTGGTGTTGGATTTCTCGTTGCTCTTTTTAGCAAACGTGAACGATGCTGTGGTGCAAGCAGAATGTGTACACACACATCAGTTCAAATTTCCCCCTTCTTTTTTCCGTGTCCCACTTGAATAATAACAAATAATCATGACTTTTCCCTGAGCTTGGCTGTCCCCGGGCCTAATTCCCTCTCCATAATTTGAGAGTTAGATTGTTTCAATATGCTCCAACTTGTGCTGTAGAAAAGTATTATCAAGTGGTTGCTGCACAGTGATGCCGGATTGCTGTTTGTTAAGACAAGGGAAGGGTTATTACATTTATCCACTTTTATATATTGTACCTTGCTCCATTTAGAGTACAGGGAACTGCAGTTTTGCAGCTCGAGATGGACCCAATGCACATCCTAACCCTGTTTCTGCAGCCCTCAATCTCAGCAATGCCCTGTGACGCATTAGTGCCATTTAGGATGAGTGCATCTTCATTCTCGAGGGTTCTTTCTGTGCTCTTCTTTCAATGGGTATATCTCATTTTATCTTCTGCTGTAATCTGCTTAACGTGTATTAATTTCATGGCTTTGATGCCTAGAAATACTATAGCAGGTAGGTACCAAAGAAATTGAATTTATAATGATGATCATGATGATGGTGTTGAGTTCACGGACTCGGAAGTCTTGGAGATAGCTTGGTATAGCTGCTGTTATAATCACACGTGATAAAAATTTGACTAATTTTTGCACTGTTAAGCCTTTGACGTTGCGTTGTGCACAGCGCGTGTTGTAGCAATGTGCCAAAGAAGTCAAAATAACAACGAAAACAGATTAGCCCAGAACTTTACAGCTAGGGAGCTTTAGTGAGTAGTCAAGGAGCCTCTTGGGTTTTGTTTGCAGGAATAAATAAAAGAAAAAGAGGCTCCTAAAAGCTCATTTAACAGGACAAATATAAGTCAGAGCTACCGCCGTTTCCCTCTCTGCTGCCTCCAGGTGACTGTGATGTTCAGGTAGCTTCACGATTGGGGACAGTGTCCTCGGAGCCGGGATCCCCCAGCGCCCGCCCAGCCGGCAGCCCTGCCCGTACTCGCAGCGACGGCCCTTTCCGTGCGTGTAACTCGCCCGCACGCAAATGCCGCCGACCTGGATTGCAGCCGTTCACCCCCGCGCGCCTCCGGGGACGGTTTCCCCACCGGGCAGTTGTGTTTAATTAGCACTTGCCCGGCGTTCTGCTGGGTGCTCTCCGGAGCGGAGCGTCGTCCCGCGGAGCGTGGGATCGCTGGGGTCTGACCGGCAAGCCCGGCACCCTCCTAATTGACACAGAAGCCAAGTCGGAATTTACACAGGGAAAGAACAGGGAATCGTTAATGATGGATCATTAGCAAGGAGCCCCATTGAATGAATGCAGATAACTTTATAACTCCATCAAAGTGAAAAGTAGCACGATTAATGATGCAGCGAGTAATAAAGGCTCAAAGAAGACACTGATTTTCTAATTGCAGCGCAATTTCCTTGTTTGCTCTAGTTTGTAAAATTAATTTCTTTGGGAAGTGGGAAACATTCTGTGCTTGTGGTGCATTTAATATCAAGTTTGGTTTGCTCTCATTAGAGGCTTTCTTCAGAGTCTTTTGATGTCAATGCAGCAAATCATATTTTAATGTATGCAATATTTACCCTAGTAAAAATTTGCAAAATCAAGTAGAACTATTCAGCTAGTTCCTTTGCGGGTTTTCCGCTTTCTCTGTATAAAGAACTGTCAGATGCAATCAGAGTTTAGCTTGCTTTAAATGTATATATCATTGTGTTTTGTTTTATAGAAAATGCTTGATAATTTTATGGATACTTCGAGTTTTAGACTAATAACCTCGAAGGGGCATTTTTGCTCTGAGATTTTTCTCATAAACATTTCACTTGACACAGGTTATTTCTTTGACTCATATTAGAGCCAATTCAATCCTCTGTCAATCCAACGGAGGGGAATCAATAAAAATGTGTCTGAGTGACATATCTGTTTCTTTAAATTTACTGACCTCTGACTTGAAATTTAACCTGGAAATTGAACTCAATATGTTCAAAACTGAATAGAAGTAGGGAAGTAAGATAGGGAAAAAGTATCCCTGATGTGAGCTTTTTCTTCGCTTTCATATTTATTGCTGGTAGAAGGGACTATGAGAGCTCACCCAATTCAGCTGAACTGGTCCTAGTCCAGCAAGCCCCAAGGCAGCATCAGCTACACCAAAGCAGTTCTTGTTCCTAAACGCTCCATTGACAGGAGCTCTGCAGCATCCTCAGAAAACCCGTTCCTAAGCTTCACTGCCATTATCATTATACAACTGTATTTTCTATTGCCTAACGTCAGGCTTCTCCCTTATTTTTTTCCTTTTTTTTTTTTCCATTTAATTCAATTATTTCTCCTACATTGAGGGCATGAAAAGCTATTACTTCCTTTCTTCCTGCAGCAGGGATGGTTTTGGTTTTTGCTTGGGATTTGCTGTTGTTTTTACTCCTTTTTCCCCCTCTGCTTTTGGTTTTGGTCTCCTGTAGAAGCTCCTGAAGTGCTGGGCATTGCTGTGCTGTGCAGATGCCTGGGAGGCAGGGATGCTCAGCCACTAAAAACCTACATGTAGACGTGCTCACAGTTAGATGGGATGTATCTCCCGTCCTCTGTTTCTTCTGTGCAGAAAGACAGGGAGTTTGCATGGACACTGTTCTTAATAGAAACACGCTGGTTGTTACTCATCCCCTGAGTATTTTCGCTGTGATTCTTTGTGGCAATAATTAATGGAACTTGAGGTTAGAAGGTTTGGTCTCTAATTCCCCAATTCTTCCTCCTTCCCTCTTCAAACACAGGAATGATAGTTGACCCGAACCAGGACATACTCTCTGTTCCTGAGTTCTCAAATAGAACTGGCTCTGACATGTAATCTGATTTTCTTTAGGAATGGAGTTCATCATGTTAAAAAACAAACAAACAAACAAAAAAAACCCCCACAAACTCTTTTTTTCTAAGCGCTTTTTATCTTATTCTGCTTCATTTGGAGACAGATGCCTTGACTGTGGTAACCACTAAATCACAATGGATCTATTTAATGAAGACTGCAAAAATGGTGTATTTTGGCACGTTGCACCACCGCTGTCAAGAGCTCTGCTCAAACAAGTAGTCACTACAATAAGTAGTGACCTTCACTACTCGCTGCTTACAGAATCACTTCTGATTGTGCTTCATTTCCTTTGCTGGCTGATACGTTTCCCATTCCTGTAGAACCAAGTCAAACTCTGTTCTGCCTGATAAAGCATCCCACACATTTCATTTCTAAATAACACTTCAGTGGTATTGGCAACGTTGTCTTTGAAATCTTTTGATAGTGTAATAAAGACCATAACTGTGAATAAAGGAATCTTTTTGGCAATTAAAATTTGTATTAAAGTTTTCAGCTGACAATTCTGGAAGTTATGTCTAATCTTAGACGTGTGCCTCAGAACAACCCGACGTACCATCAGGAAGCAGGGAAACACTTCCTTAATTTGGGGTCTGCATTTAGGGAACTACCTAAAACTGGATTATTGATACATTGGTAGCCTATGGTGCAAAGGAATTGATTTAGTCTCTACTTCCAAAACACAACTTTTCCCTGATAAGCACCGAATGCCTTGCTCTGAAAAGGAAATACTCTCCTTTAAACCAACCTAAATGATTC
Source organism: Crypturellus tataupa (assembly GCA_034781795.1). Taxonomy (NCBI): domain Eukaryota; kingdom Metazoa; phylum Chordata; class Aves; order Tinamiformes; family Tinamidae; genus Crypturellus; species Crypturellus tataupa. The sequence continues at coordinate 196,082 of JAWLRI010000262.1, read as the reverse complement.
AATATGAATAGAGGTAACTAATTTTGGTAATAATTTCCTCCCTATCTGTTTTCGCTTGTGTTTTTACAGGACCCGCTGTGAGATACAGTGAATTTTCTATGTCTGAGCCCAAAGCGCCGCCTCTTGTTGGGCAGCACACGGTGGAGGTCCTCAAGGACCTGCTGGGCTACGAGGATGCTGCCGTGGAGGAGCTGCTCAGCGCCGGCGCCGTGGCCCAGCACGAGCTGCGATGAGGAACATTCCTTCACGCTGACTTCACGGTGCCTTGTCCTCTCTTTGCTCCTTTCGACATAATCTAACTCCTAATTTTTATCCATGTGCGTTTGTATGATTTTAGCACTGATGTATCGAATAAACAATCCAGCACTGTCTGAGTGGAAGGTTTTCTTGGAGGGTGTGGGGAGAAGCAAACGTAATTTCACAGTCCTACGTGGATACACATTTTCGCTACTTTGTGTGGGAAATTGAGTTCTTATCATAACTACAGTAATTGCCTAAATGTTTGTTCGCCCAGAAAGATGTAATGGTAGTGAAAAGAAGCATAACCTTAAAAATCTGTGCATTGGATTCTCCAGTTGTACAAAGCTACTTGTAAATTTATTCTAGTGCAAAATCGGTCGTGTCCAAATGGATCTGACCGATTTGGAACAGAATCAGCAGTCATGAACTCCTGGTTCATTTCTATTTTAAACCACAGGTAAAGTAACCATTGCAAAAATCACCTCTGTTCCCTGGTATTATTAACTACCTGTATCAATATATTGATACCTTAATATTACATTGCATGGTCAGGACCATGACAGTGTGTTAGCAGAAATAAGCTGAAATTGGCGCAGTTCTCCCGTTATAAAATGAGTGTATTCGAAGACTTATTGAGAGACAAACTGTGATCGAATTGTGGTTCATACTTTTATTCAAAAAGGCCCTTGGTATCAATTAAACATGTATCCAAACAAAACTACGTGCTGAATGTCAAATATTAACATGTGACAGAGTTCACAGTCTGGGTCTGTGGGTAGGTATTGATCGCTGTCTGTGACCCCCGATCCAGAACTCCTTTCCACTATGAAGAAGGTGTAGATTAAATGCAGATCTGCTTAAATCTTTACACTCATTCCCACCCCATGAATAAAAAACCTTTTCAGAGCTGAAACCTTCTTCGAGTTCAATCACGCCACCCCAAACCGCGCGTATGGGAAGGTTCTAACCTTTGCTGCGCGCGCCCCGGGAGCGAGGCAGCGCCTTTCTCCTCCCGGGGCTAAACAAAACTAACTCAAATTGACACTCCACAAACAACGTCCGTATTCCCTCCAAAGTATCGGCAACAGGCCTGGCCTTATAACTAGCTTGTCCCATTGTTTCCCCCCTCGCAAACAACATCCTCTGTTCTACATCCGAGCTTCACCACTGCCCGTTACCTTCTGCAGAGAAGAAAAGAGCCCATTACATAATCCAATTGAAGTGGAACCCTACTGTGGATGCTCATTTTTGAAGCTCAGTGTGTTTTGGTTCATTTGTTTGCTTGTTTTGCGTGTCTTTTGTGTTGATTTTTTTACTCGGATCTTCTCCGGTTTTGTTCTTGCGCTGCGTTCCTGGCACCGAGCTCCATGCTCGGTCCATGTGCTAAAGACATCATGAGATCCTGGAAAAGCGACTTCTTAAATAAATACAGAAAGAAGTCTGAATCGAGACTACGGAGACCATAGGGGAAGGCTTGAAATAGGATTGGAAGTGGTTATAATATAGTCCACCTTCCTTTTAATCTAAGGGGAACATCCCTTTTTTAATGGGAAAAGCAGCAATTTGAATTCAGCTTCGCATAAAATGGGCGATCTGATGAGACACGGAACTTTGTTTATCTCTGAAAACTCTTTGGGACCGCCGGATAATATTTACAATTAAGTTGGTGCGTTTACTTTTTGGAGAGCCCTTTTCTTCCTGTTTCTAAGAATCATATACATGGGATACTTTAAAATATTGCTAAATTTAGTTCAAGGCTTTCTTAAAGAGTTCTTTTTTCAGTATTTTTCCAAGCAATGGAAATAACTAATTACCAGATCCTTAGCTACAGTAAATTGGCAGTTTCCTTGACTTTAATGTACTGGTTTAAATCAGCTGAATATCTGTCTATTAACTTCATAATGTATTTCTTGCAGAGTGCCTATACAAACAGTATTTCTCTTTCTTTTTTTTTCCTTTTCAGAGTTTTCTTCTCTGCTGTGTTGACAGTGCAATGCCTAGGGCGATAACCAAAGGCTCTATTTCGTCTCACCTTTGGTAGTTAACTGCAGTAGGAGCAATCCGGATGCTATTCCGGCTTCTCAGTGTCAGGTTAAGTCCTGCATTCAGACATGCACTTGTTTAAGTTGGAAATCAGTAGAAGCCTTTAAAGAAGTGAATGTCTGGAAGACTAAAAATTATCATAAATGTCCAAGGTCCAGTCAGAAAATATTGCCCTTTCACAGTCTTCTTGATTGTGGATGATTTGGATGATTTACCATTAAAACAATTTACTTGATAATGCCTAAGTGATTATAGCAACATTTTCCCTCAAAGCGAACAAACACAGAAAAGAGAATTTACAAAATTTACCGCACTCTTCCTGTGATTCCTGAGGAATATGTGCTTGAGAGCTCAGCTGATGGATTTTGAGAATCTATAATTTAAAACTACTCTCTGTTTCTTGTCTTGCAAAACTGGAAATCAGTCATCACACGGGATTCACGGCCTCAAATAATTAGATCCCTCCAATTTCGGAGCAGGGAGGTAGTTAGGAACCACTATACTGTCTTCCTGGCAATTAATTTGTTTTTCTTCCATTTCTTTCCACTTAAACTGGAGGTGAATCTTCCCCACGTAGCCATGGCACGTGTGCAGCCTGGTATTGGCCTTAACCTGACTTGCAGATCATCGCAAAACAAGAGCAAAAGCTTTGGAAGCCTCAGCAGAAAATAAATAGAAGAATTTATAGAAGAAATAAATATATTAAAAGACAAAGGAAAGGTAAAGTACTCTCAGCGCTCAGGAATGCTGGCATAGCTGCTCGCATTTCACGGCAGTGACATTAAGCAGTGCCAGATCCAGTCCTTTCCTTAACTTCTTGTACCTTGAGCTTAATGTGGCCCGGTGAAATGCTAAACGCTATTAGCTAATTACAAAAATAACAACCTCGGAGTGGTTCCTGTGGGATCGAGTAACCTCACGGCACAGAGGGCTGCGCGATACGGGGCAGCGTGATAAAAATATGATAAGCAGTGATATATCCACCTTTTTAAAGGTGACGACCCATCCGTTCAATTACTGTACGTTCCTGGTGTGACTGGAATTTGGATCGGATGTGGGAGAAAAATGCCCGGGATCACACATGCCAAGGACCCAGGAAGCTTTTGCAACAGGATCTCCTTTTTGGAGGCTGTGGCACGCATTGAAGGGAGCCAAGCAAGGGTTTAGGTGGGGACAAGTTGTTAATTCTTATTCTTCTTGTTCTCCAGAGAAGAGACTTTTATCTACAGATAAAAGTCAATAAGTAAGCAGGAATCGGGCCTCAGGTAACAAGAAACCCTTAAAAATCATAGAGCAAAGGATACACTAAATGGTCTTTTTAAAAAGTCGTTTTGATGGTCTAGTTTGCAGCGAGCTATGTTGCACTGCTGATTTTAAAGGTAGTCGGGAAAGAAAGCTGGGGAGGAGCCCAGTTTGCTGAAATATCTTCCATGCTCCAGCCGTTTCACAATTTATCCGTGTAATATCTATCCCGAGCAGGACAGAAAAGGAATCTGCAGATGGTTAACTTGCCTTTTTCCGATTCCCTTCCCAATGCACCGCGTTTTTGTCTTCTCTCTTTTTGCACTTACACTGCTTTTGCAGGGCTTTGGGGGCACGTGCCAGGTTTCTAAAAGATTATTGCTGGCTTCCAGGGTGTCTTGCCTCTGACAAAGCAGACGGAGACTCTTAAAATATGAAAAATATTAGGAAATGTCGTAGTTCTATTTTGTGCTATAACATGGCAGAATTAAGAGCCTAATACCTTGCCCTTTGAAGACAATGAAGGGAGGCTCACATGGATTTCAGTAGATTTTTGAATCTAAACTTCAGTCAAAATCGTGAATTTTTCTTATTTCTGAATATGCCAAATTGCGTCATTTGCTTATAGACAAACTATTAACATATTTTCTCTCTGGAGACACTTTAGATTAATCAGAGACATTCCAGGTACACAAACCACCATTATTTTACCTTCCCATGAGAAAAGCTTTCATACTTCACTATGCTCTCATCCAGAAACTTTAAAACATTGAGTTTATTTGTTTCTCACAAAGACTTAAAGATGGTTCTGTCTTCCTATTGCATTTTTACTTTAAATTATAATATGATAGATAGAAAGTGCAGGCATTGCTCAACTCATAATACTTAATACAGTATTTGTTATTGCAATAATGATTACACTATTAGCAATCTTAGTATGAGACATTACTAGAAGACTCATTTATTGAAGTGCAGCTGAAGAAAGGAGAAATCCTGACACCTTTCTTTCTGTGTGGCTTATTAAATTGTGGGAAATAGGGACTGCTGCCAACCTTAAATACTCAAAAACTCAGAATCAGACCCCAGAATTATCAGAAGCAGTTTAAGAACTCATAAGAGAGCTCTAAAATAGTATGAAAAAGCAATATAATTAGGTGAGATTTTAAAAAAAAGAATCAATAGCAAGATTTGTGATAAAGTTGCAAGAGCTAGTAACATCTCTTGTACATATATATGTACAAGGCTGGCTCTCTTTCAGGTTTGGAATTTGTCCCTCTCGATTTTCTGGGTTTGAGAGACTTGATTTTTTAAGGAGTTTTTGGGAAATTCTGCTGAGGGTTTTGCTAGCAGTATTTTTTAAATATCCAACTGTTGGTGCTGTTACTTGGGCATTCTATCAGCGGGTGAATACTGCAATCATGCTGGTATTACCTGGTCTATTGAAATAGTTGCTCTGTCATGTTGTGCAGCGGGCATTTGGGTACAAAGACTTGCAGCGTTATGAAAATAAGCACCGTGTGATATAAAGCACTCTGTTGGACCGGTCCAGTGTATCCTCTATCTCTTCCTACCCATACAATCAGTTCTTCAAATTCTTCAAGGAGAAGGAGCCAGAAACCCAATTTTTAAAGTGGGATAAAGACTGACAGCAAAAATACAGGGCCAGGTCCTGAAAAGGTGTAACTCATCACAGCTCCATGGCCTTCAATAACTTTTAAGCATTTATCCTCACACGCAGAAGACCGGCTGAGTGGTTTTTGGCCTCAGTGCTTCAGGAATTCTGCATGCCACACATTTCCTCTTTGCTCCGGGCAAGTCCCTTCCTCGGAGTTGTCCCCGTCCGGTATTTTCCATCGAGGACGATAAACTGGAGGTTGTGAGCTGACCTGATGGCAGGGGCCATCTCTATTTAGACAGATGGAATCCATTGTCTGCCTTGCAGGGCCATTGTGTTGATTTTTAGACGCGTGTGTTGCAGCACAGCGGAGAAGGCAAATTGTTTTGCAGAGTGAGGACATTCTATTTTTCCCGTAAAACCAATATGAACAACCGCAGTTTCCCAATCTCCCATTACTGAAGCGGAGTGAAGCCTCCCCAAAGGGCTTGTGAAAGACCTCCACAGATCAGCTGGGTATAAACAGATAGTATCTTTGTACCTAGTAGTTGCTTACATATAAAACTTGAGATTACAAACTTTTAATGCTTGCCCTTTCTGGCAGCGACTGCAGAAAGTTCAGGAAGTTAATCTTATTTTCTGACCGGGATAGTGACATTAAGGTTAGGGAGATTAGCTGCAACAGATATTCCCAGGAAGGGATGCTGGCAGCATTAAGAGAAGCTGAGAGAAAAGATGTTTTTACATCTGAGAGGGGGAAAAAAAAATAAAGGACAGGAAAAGGAAAGAGGAAGGGAGAGGGAAAGGGAAAGAGAAGAGGAAAGAAAGAGAGAAGGGGGAGGGAAGGAAAGGGGAAGGATTAGGGAAAGGAAAGAGAAAAAAGAGAAGGAAAAGAAGGGAGAGGAGAGGAGAGGAGAGGAGAGGAGAGGAGAGGAGAGGAGAGGAGAGGAGAGGAGAGGAGCGTCGAGGAGCGGTCAGGC
>JAWLRI010000262.1:152540-189741 GCA_034781795.1 Crypturellus tataupa | reverse complement strand
AGGAGAGGAGAGGAGAGGAGAGGAGAGGAGAGGAGAGGAGAGGAGAGGAGAGGAGAGGAGAGGAGAGGAGAGGAAGATGAAGGGCCTTGAGATACTGAGCAAACCGGCACATACATTTCTGTGGTCTGATTTTGCGCTAGCTTATGCTCTAGTAGTGCTAGGCAACATTAAAGCAGGGGGGAATGGAAGCTGTGTTCTTTCCTGTGTTCTTCACCCTGCAAAATTTCAACCCAAGGGCCTTACCCGGTGCCAAGTGGGACACATGGAATTACTTCCTTTGCCTTTGATACACTCTGGCTCAGCATTTTAATTAATTGTTTGGAATTTTATTAATAGTTTCGGAGTCTGAACTTTTCACTCCTCCTTTCAAAAATAGAAGGATGGGACCCACACTCATCTCATTAATATCAGCTGGTTTGTTTCTGCTCTCAAGGTGTGCATATGGAATCCACCGAGCTGCCCGGACGCGAGCAAATGTGGAATTTGGCCTGTGCTTAAAAGCAGGTCTGCATCACTGATGACAAAATGTTTTGAAAATGAATTTCAGTCTGATTATATTTGTAATGCTCGTATGCATTCCTGGAAATACTGAAATATTTGGACTCTAAAAGTAGCCATACCAGCGCACAGTGGATTGAAAGCTTGCATGTTCAAATATAGAAGAAATCTGAAACAGCCCAAGGCTTCCTAAGCTTTTCGTTTGTGCCTCGCTGATTAGTTACTGAAATCATCCCCACCCAGCAAAAAAAATAGAATTCCATTTGATTTCAGCTGGTATCCAGTTTTGCAATCTGGTCTCAATCCGAAAAATAGGGAGAAACTGAATGCGCTGCATGGTTCTGAGAAGCCATGCAGTTCCAGTCAGACTAGTGCAGTCCCCGTGCAGGTCAGCACGAAGCTCTATCAGCTTCTGAAAGAGGAAAAATCAGGAACTGCTCAGACAGTAACATCAATCTTTCATCCAGCCATATTCAAATCTCGCTGATTCCCCTTTGAAGATGGGAAGAAAATGAGCATGCAAAAGAGAAATTGTGCCAAATCCGAGAGCAGTTAGTATTAATTGCTTTCATGTATTTATTTTGCTCCAGAGGTTGAAAGCCTGTTTTCGTGAAAGCCAGCCAAGCTGCCAGAGCATTAGCAACACTGCACCTCTGTGGCTGTCCTCACGTTTTGCCCCATGCAGGGCAAAACAATTCAATTTATGGTCTGCAGGGCTGCAGCATGTAAATTGAAAATGCCTGTTAAGATCCATGGGGCTGGGTCTCACCTGAAAGAAATACTGGTGAAAACCCATTGCCTTGGATGTGATACGAGTAATGGCATCTTGTTTGTCAGCTATAAAATCTGAGAAGAATTTTCGTTTTTCTTGTTGTAAGTTTGGACTTCATCCTCATGAAACTATTTAATATATCACTATGAACTTGGGCTGGACTCAGAAAGATTGATTTTTTCTTCCTTTTTTAACTTTTGTCCGTATTTCAGTTCCTTAAGCCTTCCTCTTAAACCCCACCTCACTTCTATCCCTTAGACTTTGGTCTGTTGTTTTTTCCTGACTCTTTTCTGTTGTTGTCAAAAGAAGAAATGTGATAATTTGGAAGGTTCACAGAAAACATGCTTTGTGATTATTGTTCTTGTGATCCGTCCAACGTAAACTGCTTTCGGAAAGCTCCGTTCCAGCCGCTTTAATTCACTTTTGCAGAACAGTGGATTCTTGGTTGGCTGAAGACAAGGGCTTTGCTTTTAATGGGCACTCTGAGGGGACTGCAGTTTAACTGTTTGGCTCCTGCCCTGCAGTTCAGCTCCCTAACGGTGCCCTGGGGAACCCTCTGTGGTTGATTCATGGCTAATCCTCCTCTCCCATCTCTTTACTGTTAGTAGGCGGCAAACCTGCTCCTTCCACTGCTTGGCTCGTGCCGATAGGGCAGCATGAGAGCTTGAGGTTGCCCTCACTAGGCCAGTTTTTCCTCAAAAATAGTAGCGTAGAGAAGCGCATAACCAGGGAAATGGCTCTGCTGCCTCCACAGGTCCACATTTTGCCTGCACCATCTCTGTATGCGTCGAGTTGCAGCCTGGAAGGGACGGGGGTGCCCAGGAGCCCGCCTTGGGTGGCTCTAGTTCCATTGGGTTCTTGGTGCTGAGCACCTCCATTCTGCCAAGAGACCCAGTCTGTGGTTGGTGTCTGCAGTTCTGCTTTCCGTCGCCTCTGTTGGAAACCAAAGGCCCAGGACATTAAACGCCCTCTGCCCTTTCGTGACCACTTGGAAAATAGGAGATCCCTGATACATGTTGGAAACACAGGAGTGAATGGTTCTAGGAGAAGATACCTGGACAGATGCAGCCACAGTATCAAATGGAATAAAGTTACAGTTCTCTGCTCTCAGAGTTTGTAGATGATGGAAGGTTTGCTGGAAAAAGCAAGACTTTTCTTTGTTTCTTTGCCTCTTGCGTGGGAATTAGTAGTAATGTACTGACAAGAACAAAAGCTGAGAACCTTTCTGAAAGTTTGTTTTCCTGTTAATCTTTCTGATATGTCTGTTAAGCTCCAAAAAAAACCCTACTATTTGCTTAGAAGAGCAAGACAGCTGCTTCTGAATAGGTACAGGATTTTTTTAGTATAGGTAAAGAATGCATTTTGGTAAGAGTTGGAGAGGGAAAGAATTGTGTGTTAAAATTACATAATTGGCACTTGTTGATCTTCCATTGCATGAAGTTGAAAGCGTTGAATTGTTAAAAAAAAAGATTTCTTCATACACGTGGAGCAGTTCCCGTTTCATGATGAAAATCAGCTAATGCCGGAAGAAACTGAATCTGTCTTTGTGGATTCTGATGACACAAAGAAAGTCCTTGAATCAAATGTGGTAAAAGGAAGTGTTTTTAAAACCTGGTGCTAAACCTGTTTTTTTTTCTTCCTTTCTCTTGTTTCCTCTTTATCTGTGAATCAATGCCCAGTTTTTGATGTGACTGATGCTTTCTAAAAATTTATTACTTGTCAAATACTACAAACTTTGAGGCATCTAATTCTGTTTAAGTTTAATAGTGTTTTTCTACTGAATTGAAAATCCTGTGTTTCACTATGACCACTTAAGCTCTCAATTATAGTGTAATGTATTAATTAACACCCTTTTTTGGCATGGTATGAAGTGTATCAGGTATTCCTCTGGTGTATTAAAGTCATTAATGTTTCCATTAGTAAAAAAACACAGGTGAAAATTCTGCTCCTGTTGCACAGATAACTGATTAATGAGTGCATCACACTTGTTTAGTGTTGGAATATATCCTGTGTTAAACTGCTTGATAAATATGTTCGTTTCTTTCCCTAAAATGCTTGGAATAGCTTTGTAATTTGCTATTTGCTATATTCTTTTCTCTGTTCTTTGTGTCTTCAGTGGGATGTTGCTTGAGAGCAGAGGTCGTTGGCCAACCCGCTGATGCTCTTGGCATATGAGAATATGAATGAAGAAGGGGATGTAGCTCCATGGAGAGCCCTGACCTAACAGGTCTGGAGAGCAACACTGCTCTCTGCCAGCACGAAGAGATGAGGGGCTTCTAGAAATAAAAAGCTATTGAGTTTGAAAGCTACTGGAAACTGGCAATCAGCTGGGTTCTTGCTACAAAATCCTGCCATCAACTCAAGTTGTACATGAACACCCTTTTCCCTCCTTTTTAATTAGGAAGCACGTAAGCAACGCTGACACTTGACATTTAGGTCCCAGGTTTTTTTTAAATATCTGCTGTTAGCTTTGGGAACCTCGGAAGCTTCGAGTGCCCGTCTTCAAGCTCATCGCGCGGCAGCGTTTCTGAACGAGTCACTTGGGTAGCTATTTTAGGATCTCGAAATATCAGCTTTACACAAATTGGCCATCCAGAGCTATCGGGCACTTGTGGAGAATGTGGAGCTGGGTCTGTGTCCACCGTGATGCTCCCAGCTTCCCTGGGACATGTACAGGGCTTTGAAATCAAGTTATTTATTTGCTGCGTAGTAACAATATAGAGCCCAAGTTTAATTTCTATCAAGCACATTCTATGTTCAATATAGCATTATGGAGCTGATCTTAGTTTTAAGGATGGTGATAATACTCATGTCTACAGTAAAGGCCTTGATTTTTGCAAAATACTCGAACAGGCTTATTGTGACTGAATGACCTTTTTGGGGCTTGCTGGAGCTTGCTAATGCTTGCACATCATTATTAGTAGCAAGAGATGAATGTAACAATTGGCAGCCAGTTCTACTGCCACTGACTAAGGCTAAATTAAGCCTTGGGCTGCAGGGTTGAGTTGACAGAGGACTAAGTAGTCAACAACATTGCATCACTGCTTAGACGAACCTACAGTGAAAGCTCCAGTATCTCAAGTGATGATACCGTTCCTCTCGGTAGATAGCTACAGTAGGATGCAACAGACTATATCATGGCTAGGATACCTACAAAAACTCCTATGTGACCTTAAGTAAGCTTCACCATTCCGTGACTCACTTCTGTATTTGTAGAGGCAAGAAAAATAGTATCTCCTGCATCTCTTCTGTTTATACTGCAAGCTCTTCAAGACGGGAACGCTCTTATTATACCACCGCGCAGCACATAGTTGCTAAAGGCTCTCTAGTGTTAATATAAATAAGAGATGTTCTTCTCCCGGCTCAAGGGATAACAAAATCTTTAGAAAACTGGCTTGTTTAAATGAAGCTAAACAGATTGGCTATGGTATGATAACTATTGGTGTGGCAACTCTCTGTTATTCCTGGGGCTCGAGCAAAATTTTTTGTGCGTGTGGGAGGAGAGAGAGAAGTAAAAATAGAAGGTTCCCCCCAAAATTGGGAGTGCTGCACGAAGCCTTAGAGTGTTTCTCTTTAGTGTGTACCTCTTCCTAGTCTGTTGTGCGTTGTAGCTAGCCCCTTGTGTGAGCAATGGACCAAACCGCACCAGCGTGTGCCCGCTTGCAGCAAATGAGACATCCCAAGCATCCTTGGCGCCTCCCTTCCCTCCCTGTCTTTGGCTTGTTCCCTGTTAACATTTCTTTCTATTGAGAAAAGGAACAATAATATTTTATGAACTGTTATCAGACACGTACCCTTGCTTTAAAGGCCCGGCTCCTTTTTACTGAGCCTGTATTTATCATCCAAGAGCATTTAGTTACTTTATCAGAACACATTTTAAACACAAGATGCCATTGTAACAGAAGCTGGCTTAGAAATGCTCTCCACTAATAGATTATCTCAAAGGCCGAATTTTAACCACCTGAGAGTCATAATTTAAGGTGGTCATAAAATAATGCCTGGCACCTGGATTCAGGCTCTGATCATCCAAGGGGGATGCCCATAAGATGATGCCGCAGGTGACAACACTTGCAGGATGTATGGTGCTCGTGAGTGCTGCTTAACCCACTCCAACACTGGGGCTGCAAAATATCCTCACGAAGCAGCAGTCCTTCTTCCCAAGATTATCTTTAAGAAGAGAGATTGTGACTTTTTGGTGCTGGAGTCTATGTGGATTGGGGAACATTGTGGTTGAATATAGGACAGAGGGGAACAGAAGCCAGATTACCTTAGCTGAGACTCTGAGCCACCTTCAGATGCATCCCAAACCTTCCCCATCCAAGTCTTTATCAACTTTTGTCCAAGTAGTGGTAACAACTGTGGTCTTGGAATCAGAGTTTGATTTTCCATGAAAGAGAAAAGCTGAAGAAACCCATAGAGTCTACAGAGGCTTCTTCCACACTCTAATCAAGGAAGGATGAGGTGTGTACTTGGGTGCAGAACAGCAATATTAAAAAATATCTTAAAATTGATGGGCTAATTGATGGGTGTACTCATACCTGGTAAGGTAGGAAAGCAAATACCAGTATTTCCCAAATGGAAATTTGCACTTCAGGTCCCAGAAGCGGCCAAGCTTTTTTTCATAACACCTCAATTCAGAGAATAAGAAAACTAGAATAGAACTTCAGATTCCTTGTTTAAGAAGGATGGATGGAGAAAAGGGTGTGTATAAATTTGAAATTCTTGTCTCTAGGTTTTAATCCTTTCAAATGATTTTGTAGAAATGGTTCATGTTGGAATATCAAGTTTCCTTCAGGTCTGCGGGTGTTTTTGAAATATTCATTCCTTAAGCATTTCTAGAATGCTTAAGCAACACAAACCCAATGCTTCCAAAGAGCTACAAAGAGCTTAAGACAGGAAGGAGTATTTGTGAGTTTGAGCTGTGTATGCAGCCTATTTGTGGAGAAACTCTTACAGTGAAGATGATCCATCCTTCAAAAGTAAAAATTCCATTTGCTCAGAAATCTGGATTTTGACCTTGTCCTACTGTAAAAGAAGAGTTTATTATTTTGCCACAGCTTTTCTTGAGTTACAGACTAACTCTTCTGAGGACTCATAAGTAAATCTAGTTATTACTCTGACCCAAAATGAACTTTATTGGATGTTTTTAAAGATGTTCTTGTGTCTCATTATGTGCTATAATTAGAAATGAATTTTAAAGTTTCTTTTTTTCACTGCATTTAAAAAATTATGTATACGAGCACCTATATATTACTGATTACGTGTGATTACTATCACACGTATGACTTGAATGGCTGTGTGAGTCTAGGGCTTAATCTGCAAAATGAGCAAATCCAGTGTATTTTGGTGACTCGATGAGGCAACATTAATCTCTTCTGAGCTTCTTGTGTGATGTTTTCGTGGATTCTTTTCTAAGAACAGAAGATGAGAATGGGCTCGAGGTTTATATAACTCAGTAACGCAGGGGTAAACCAGTAAAGGGGTGTGGTAATTATCAGGAAATTAAAAGTTTCCTTTAAAAAATAATTAAATAAATGAATAAATAAAAGGAAAGAATTTCCTTTAAGAGACCTGTCTACCATAGTGAGGGTGGTGGGTGCTTGTAAAGGAAAATCAACAGGAAGGAAAGGAAGGATTTTTAACCAGCAAGCCCAGCCCAGCTCCAAGGGGTTGTCTGGCATCTCTTTTTTTTAGACTAGTGTGAGGATTGTTTCAAATCATAGGAAGGAAAGGTGCTTAAAAGAGACTCACTTGCATTTTTCCTGTCCTTTTAATATCTTCTTAATGTGTGACTGGTAATAAGAAAGGATGTCCCTGTGTGTCTCAGTGCAAAACTGCAATTCCCTATTTCGAATCTTCTTTTCTGCAGAATTTGCACGTGCATAACTGCTCTTCGAGTAGGTGTCTGGGCTGAAATAGAGAAAAAAATGTTCAATATTGTAGACTGATACCCAAGTAATACTGCTAACAGTTAAGTTGCAATGACTATGCTTGTTATTCTGACCCTCTGGCTGCCTTTCCCTATTTACCTCTTCTATCACAAGCTGGAAAGTCTCCAGGTAGCAGTTGCCCTGAGGTTACCTTGTTACCTAATGCTTGCAGCAGCGGGCTCCTTAAATAGCACCCTGATCATAGGGGAAATTACAGTAAGAAGAACCAGCTACAGAATCCTGTTAATACATCCATTTTCTTAACACGTGTTCTGTAAAGGTCAGCCACTAAGGATGCTTGAAGAAATATTTATTCGGGCTAGATACTCATCAGATGCTAAGAGCTGGAGTGTGTGGGCAGCCACGCTCGCTTTGGCACGGAGAGATTGCCTGCTTAGGCACCGGCTTCAGGACAGCATTTGGAGAGAGCGAAAATAAAACTAAGCGGATGAGTGCGCTGCCTACCACTGTGCCGTTCGGTTTTATTTTTATTATTTTTTTTTTGTTTTATTTTGGCACTCAGCGGCTGAGAGCAGGGCAGCTTGGCCATTCTCTTGGTTTCAAAACCAAGATGCCTGGACTTGGAGCTGCTTCCAGCTACGGCCAGAGGGTTGTGTGGTGGGAGGAGAGCAACCTTGGTGGAGCCTCTCACTTTCTGCCCTCTTGCTGGTCATTGTTGGTCTTAAAAATGGGATATCTTGTGTGCACACAAGCATAAGAGTCTCTGATCTGTTAGGAAATTGCAGGAAATGCAAAGTCCTCCTTAACCTGAAGCTTAGTTTACTGTGCTATCTGGGTGAATCTAGGACTAAAATGTCAAGATTAGCTCCATCCATCGTCCTGCTAGTGACACGGTGACTATGGGACAGTGCCGAAAAGCAGGATATGCCAAGCAAAACACTGGTACCATGGAAGTGACACTGGGAAACTTGGTTTAGGCTGTTGGTAATGACCACATTAAAGTGGAGTTCAAGCTAGAACAGGTCTACAGAAGGTCCAGGGGGATATTAAAAGATCGGGAAGCCTATCTTATGGGAAGGGACTGCAAGAGATTGGCCTGTTTAGTTTAGCAAGATACGTTTGAGAAAGGGTTTGACAGCGCTCTATAAATATGTCCAGGGCCAAATGCCAGAGGGGCAAAAGCTATTTAAACCCAAGAACAATATTTTTATAAGAACAAGTGGGCATAAGCTTGGCTCTGTATAAACTTAAATTGGATATTGGGAGATTTCTGCCCCTCGGTGTAGTGAGGTCCTGCAACAACCTGTTGCATTCAGATATGTCCAAAATGTGCTATAAACAGTGAGTTTCCAGGGACTCCGTGTTGACGCCAAGCTGCCTACTGGCATCGCAAGGGTTTACCTACTGCCCGTAGGGAAGAGGTGCAGCTTGGCCTCTTCCTCAGCCAACTGCAGGTGGGTCTAAAAAACAGCCCTCCAACCGGGAAAGGCAGCAGCATCTCAAAAATGTACCGAGACTGAGGAGTTTGACTCAAAAATCATTCTTTTTCCTGTTGCTAAAAGTTCATAGGGCCTTTGTTTGATGTTCATGATTAAGTGGTTCCTTCGGAGCTGCAGTTGAGTAGGGTCATGGTGCACGTTTGACAGGTAGAGGCACCAAAGCACAGAAACCTTGGAGGTTTGGAGGTGTTGGCATAATGATGGCAAGGTGCCAGGATTAGGGTTTCCAAGCCAACAGCTGGGTTATTGCAGTCGTCTTCCTCTCGAATGGCAGCACCCACTACAGTTAGCTGTGTTTCTTTTGAAACTCATTATTTTCTCTGGCTTAAATTTCTGAATTTGGGGCCTTTTGAGATGAAGTTCTCCAGACTTGCTTCTTTATTTCCCAGTGATATTTTAGGAACTCTTTTTCTTCCCCCAAAACTAAAAAATAAATGCCTGTAAATTGGGGTTTGGACCTCTGTCTTGCAGAAACAGCTGAGGAAGGGCTGAAGTAAGCACAGAAATAGTACCCAGGGAAGCAGAATAATAAAGATTACTAAAAGATTAATAAAGATTATACAGGTACTCAGATCTGGGACAAAATAAGAAATGTTACTGGTACTGATAGTTTTGGACCCTTTAAAACAAGACTTAAAAAGACTTAAAAAGAAACCTGGCATACACCTTTAAAATAATAATAATAATAATAATAATAATAATAATAAAAGGGCAAAATGAAAATCTCTCACTTTGGAGTTAGGGAGGTGTCCAGCTAATTTCAGCGTTATCAGCTTTGTTTTTTTGCTCTGGGTATAAAAGTCTATTTGCCTGGCATTATATGCCGGCAACTGCAGTTTCTCTCATTCAGAGGCATTCATTTCCCTCCTTGGGATGTTAGATAATTTAAAAATATATCCATCCATGCATTTATATTACAGCTGTCACTGTGATAGCTTGGCAGCAACACATTAAAATATATTTTGGTTATATTATTTAGGAGCCAGGAGGAGTTTGTTTGTTTTTGCTGTTAGTAGAAAACTATTTTAGCTTGTACTTTCTTCCAGAAAGCAAGCCATAGAATCTTTAACTTTTTTTTTTCTCGTATTTAAAGACTCAGAGAGCTATTTCTTGGGACAACAAAAAATGTATCAAAAGCCCCTTTTCAAAATAATATTAGATGTCTATATCTGTCTTAACTTACAATTATTTGTTTCCAAGTGTTCTTTCCTATATAACAGAAAAAAGAAGAAATGAGATAATCTGCAGATTAGCAGATGGCAAATACTTAGCAGCCTATGTGAAATTCTACTTTTTTTGGTATCAGTCCAGTTGCAGGCGGATGGTTGTCCTCGTCCCCAAACCTGCCATAACAATTTGCTAAAGAAACAGAGAATTGAATCATTTAGCACTGACTTCTGGAAGCTGTTTCTGAAGTTGGGAGGCAGGTAAATGCGGAGGGGCGGCCTGGGGATGCCCACACTTCCATTCCCCCCAACCCCTTGTTTTTTCCCTCCCCTTGTTATAAATAAACAGGACCCTGCAGTCTCCAGGGCTGTCAATGCAGCACCCTTGCAAGCCCCGAAATTCATCTCAAATAAAAATAAAAAGCTACTACGTAGGCACAACAAAATCTACTATAAACGGCTCTTAAGTGCATAATTACATGATAGACCCAAATGGCTCCAAAAGAGTTGCTCTGGGCTATTGTGTAAGCAAGACTCCTTTGAGAAATGTATAAATACATGTAATTCAGTACATAATACACATGTTAAAAAACTACCTAATTACATATTTTCCCAGGAGAATGAAAAGGCTCCAAAAGAGCTACTCCAGTCTCTCCAGTACACAATGTGTGTTTTATAACCTTCCATGAATCTCTTCCATTCTTTTTCCTTTAGGAGGAAAAAAAAAAACAGTAAGGAAATTAAATACAAAACACCTACTGTACATTTAATTTAGGGGACAAAACGCAATGTTGAAATAACATTAAGGGTGTGACGCAACCCAAGGAAAGCCAGGAAATTGAGTGTAAAGGCTGTTGCTCCATCCCCAACTCACGTCACGTGTATAATGTTTCAGGCCACTGTTCTGTAAGGGCAGATTTTAAATCTCATCAGTTAGAAACAAGGTTGTGGCCTATCGACACACACGAGCGCTTATATGGCCTATGCTGTTGAAATACCCGAGTACTTCCCGTGTATTTATGCCTGTGCTTATGTATGTGTATTTAAAACCACGTCCCCTCTTTCCCAATATTTAAATTATTGTGGCTTTTTTTTATGGATGAGAGTAAGCACACACATATAAAAGCGCTGGGGGAAAATGAGGCTGAAGGTGCAAGTTTTGGCACCCAGGTCTGGCAGGAGGGAGGTCTGGGGCTGCTCCTGGGCCTTTCCAGGTTACTCTTGGATCCGGCTCTGGAGAAAATCCTGCATCCCTCGTTTACAAGCCCCCTGCGCTCGCCCCCATATCGCTGTTTTAGGGGCTGGGAGGCCACAGTCCTGGGGGACAAGGTGAATTCTCCAGTAGCTCATGGCAAGCCCTGTAGTGGCACGTGCATTTCCAGCGTACGGATGCAGATGCTGAACCGCAGGATCCCCCTGGGAAGAGGCAGCTCGGAGAAGGGAGTTGCTGTCCAATGTGTTCATAGCAACCTGTGTTACTAAGCACATCATTATAAATAGTATTTTTTCCTTTTCATTTTTCATTAAGTTAAAGTGTAATTTGTGACCTTTATTTTGGTCCAGTCCATGAAAACAGAGTATTTTTTTTAACATTACATATACATGCTATATGCAAGTATCTTCCCTTGTATTATACATTAATTTTGCAACAATCTGAAAAAAAGATGCTGTAAAAACCATTTACTTTGAATGCTAGCCCGGGTAGAAGAACAGGATTGCAGAAGACAGTTCCCTTTTCCATTCTTTTAAAATATTCAGTAATTTTATTAAGTAGCTGTCTTCCTTGGAATGAAACCGAGGCCTTTCAGAACAACTTTTTTTGTTTTTTTCTGTGGAAAACAAGACAATCCCACTGTGGAAGTACCAAAGATTAGGGTATTCGTTCACCTGGGATGCAGGAGACCCAATGAACCCTTGATTAACAAAGCAGAAGGGTTCCCACAGGAGGAATTAAGAGGATCTCATTTGAGAATAACCAGGTGGTCAGAATAACTACCTGGCATATGAAAGCCTGTCATTAAGTTTGTGGTCTGAATGAGGCAAATGAGACTTAAACCCGGTCTCTAGCATCCTAACTAGGTGCTCTAGCTAAGGAGCTGTTTGGGGACTTTAATGTTGTTTTCCTGGGTTGTTTTATTTTATTTTATTTTATTTATTTATTTTTTGACCAGAAGCTTTTTGCTGAATTCAAAGCTGCCACTTGTCCATGTGCTCCTTGGGAAGGAACAAGTCAGTACTGTTTAATAAAACCACTTAGCTAAATACTGTCAGCTCTACACGTTCCTTACGTTTTGCGCTGCTAATTATTTTACTGTGTTATTGTCATATATAACAAAGCTACAGGAAATAATGTCCTGCGATCTCTGCTTGAAGTGTAGCTGAAGAGCGGCACCTCAAAATGTTTTAAATTAATAATAAAAACAAGCTGCTTGGTACCAAACATACCAGGTGGTTTTAAACGCTGGGCTACTCCTGGCTCTAATTCTAATAATAGATACATGTGCAAGTGGAAACTAGGTATTATGTTGACAGCAGGCAATTTATAAATATAGAGGGATGTAGGATTTTACCTTAATTTCCATAGCAACAGCTTGGGATGCAGCAAACAAAATCATGAATTGGATTCTGATTGCAGTTCTGCCTATGTAGCCTCAGAATATCTCCTTTTCATTGACATCAGCATCATTATTCAATCGGTGAGGGTGGCTAGCTGACACTTGGCCTTCCGGATTTCTTTCAAGAGCAAATACAGGAAAAGCAGCAGTATCAGACAAATGGCCCTGAAATTATACTAAAGAGAATCGATAGTTAATTGTTTAGAGGTGCAATCACATGAGTAAACTCCTGTTGGGTGGGTTTGAGTACACCTTTATCTTGCATTTACTGCAAGCTTCTGTACGACACGTAACATTTTTAAATAAGCAAAGTAGATCTTATTCCTCCTTGCCTTTTATAAAGGTTCTTTCTTTCAGGATTGAACTAAACTCCGAAGTCAGATGGCAGGGCTACGGATTACTTTAGATATTATTACATACCATAATGTTGCACTGGTAGCTTCTGCCCCACCTTTTGTTTAAACGACTTCTTTCCCTTAAGAGGAAAAGACCTGATTTATCCTTCATGGGATTTGATAGACTTAAGGGCAGCAACACTGAGGGTGAATTTAGCCAAATCACTTTTATATAAAAAAGCATACCAGAAAAATTGTCTTACTAAACCAAGGAGTGAGAACCACCATGTTTCTTTGATGTCTGCATACGTTACAGGCACAGGGGAACACGCTTGCTACAAAAATAAGGTGCTCTCCTTATTTTTAGGGTTTCATTTTGTTTTACGGTCAAACTACATTTTTCTTTGCAATTCTTCAACACTTCTCTTGCTGGCCCATCTTCATCTCTGTCTTGTTAACAGATAGGGCTGGAGGCTAGAGAATTTGGTGCTGAAGTTCCTAAAAAACATCTGAAACTGTCCCATTTGACAGAAGTCTGTGTGGGTTGGGTGGGATAGGGGTCTAGCTGGTGAGTCACCTCTAAAATATTTGGTCTTCTGTGTCAACACTTATGTTCTCTCTTTGTCCCTCCAAATACCCTCTTCATCTTCCTTCCTGGGTTATCACCACCCTTTAATTTTGGTTATGATAACTAGGAGATAAAGGAAGAGATAAAGCAGATTTTTTCTCCGGGCGCTTTGTGTTTGCCCTGAAAAGCTGCTGGACCTGCTGCTCCTCAGCCACCACTTGTCATAGAGCTGACCCAGCGTACGAGCAGCAAACATCAGGTGGAATAAGACCGAATTGCCACGTTCATGTCGCTACGTTGTGCAGCCACATCACTTCAGCTAAGAATTTAGCCAGCTCCAGCATAGCAAAACTCATGTGTGTCCTTGAATTCAGCTGCTTTAGTGCTGCATTCTTTTCAGCGTGCCTTTTTTTGCGGGAGAATAATATTCTTTGCTTTGGTAAGAGGAAGTGCAAAATCATCTTACCCTGCACATACTCAAGTGAATGTGATATTGCATAGAAGTTTATACCGAAAACTTGAAAGGGTTTGTGACAAGTGTTTATTGTGATTTAGTTTCCCATTAGTTCTAGTCATGCAATGGCTATTTTTTGTCCCTCTTAAAAAACATTCTTCCTCCTGCCTGCATTCCGAGGTAGGTGCGAGATAACTCACTAAATCAACCATTTAATTTGTAATTTTGTCAGCCCCTCGGTGAGTCACAACATTATTACTGCAGGAATGCAACCCACAAACAGAATTTTTTCCTTAGAGCTTCAGTGTGATCCCGAGTTGCCCAATGGACTCCTATGGACAACAGTTCCACTCAGAGCTTCAGCTTGTGAAGCAAGGGGCATCTTGAAGCATCTCAGCCCTACCCAGGGGCTGTGCTTTTCCTTTCTATCTCTGTTTATGCAGTAGTTAACAGAGACAAATGGCATGAGAACCACCAGCAAGAGCAGATGAGAACTCGCTGCCTCCTCCTCCTCTTTCTTCAGTCAAAAACAACAGTATTTGTAACCAGAGACAGCCTTATGCAACACACAAGCATCTCAAGTATGGTAAATGATTTCCAATTGTTCCATGTGTCTAAGTAATTCTTGGTCCCCCACTTCTGATATCTTTTGCAATTTTTATTGAAACAATTGCTTATTTCTATTCTAGTAACTCTTTTTTTTTTGTGAACAGTGCCTAGCACACTGTGGATGTTGTCTCTATCCTCTGAAAACTTTTCAGCCTAATTAGCTCTTTAAATATAAGAACCAAAACTAAAATTAGGGATATCTGGAAACTTAAATATCCCAAAGAAAGAAGCTTATCTGATCCATGCCTTTCTGATCAGCAAAAGTGGGTGGGATGTTGTACAGCACAAAGTATCCTAAGACTTAAATATTTTTCTGATATCTGCTCCTCTTCAGACCTGTGGTGAGCAAATATGAATCACATCACTGGTGTGTCGATTTTAAGAAGTCAGCTGAAGATCTCCTTTGCAGGGCTACTGCACATTAGGGTGCAGAGCCACATTTTTCAAGAACTATCATCAGAATTGTGAAATCCTCAGTGTTTTGGCCCTTCCTTTGAGACATGACATATATTTTGGGAGAGCTTTTCTCACCTCCTTTGTTTCAGATTTAAAACTAGGAAAAAGAAAAAGCAAATACACCCACCATTCATTTCTAAAAGTCTTAATATATAGGTACCTCAAATTTTAATTACAATTTGATGTTTATTAATATGATTTCTTCATCATTTTTCATGACTATCTCCTTATTGCTTTCTTTGAGTTGATCCATTAGTCTTGAAATGGCCTGCAGGAAAAGTGTGAATAGGTTCTTTTTACTTAAAAATGAGATTCTTTCTTGGAGATCTATTGAGCAAATCAGGTTGCTAAGATGCCTTTTATGAAAACTTGGGCTGATTTTGTTGTAATATGTAACACTTTTTACCACAGACGTGATGGCACTATCACTGTAAGGTGGTTCAAAGTCATGTGCTAAACTCGGTTTGTTTTAGTGCTCGTTGGGAGCAGCAGTCAAGTCATCAAATCTTTCTGTCGTAGCCCAAAGCGCTGCCGAGGTTCAGGCTGCAGAACTGCTGCTTAGGATATTTGTGAGTAAATGCTGGTGGGTGCAGAAGGGCAGGAACACTGAAAGCCCTATCCATTGCATGGGTATTTTCCACCTAGTGCATGTAAGATAGCTGCACTAAGGATATATTTCCACTTTCATTTTTGGAATGCGGGGCCTCTGGAATTATATACTACCATTTGGTCTCTCTATAAGAAAAAAATCAGTCTATGCTTGCAAAGTGGACAAAATAGATTGTACTCAGCTAGATAAGGAAGACCGACCATTGGAGAATCTCATTTTGTCAACTGTTGACCATTGTGCAAGAAGGCACCAATTGCTGTCATTATTCTGCTGGAAAAAAACCTTCAAGTGAAAGTTATCACGAGAATGCGCGAATCAGAGGAAGGTAAATCTTTAGGACTAGGGTTATCTTTTAAGACCCAAAAAGGTGTCACTGATGAATTCGCTAGGCTGCCCCATTGATAAGATAATAAAAAGTGAGGGGATGTTATGCAGTTACATCGGTATGATGAGTGGAAACGTCACCAAGCCTACTGAAATGAGGAAATGCTGAAAGAAACACAGCTTTTACTTCCCCAGGAGAGATCACAACATGTTGAACAGTGAAGTAATGCTTTCTAAAAGAAGCCACAAATAACCGATTGGGAAAATATGTTAATTTTCCAAGTGCGTGATGACCCTTAGTACTATACTATTTGGGGGATGTAGTCTCATACACATGCAATTAGTTGAAATTTTCAGGTGTTTAGCATTTTCCCCCCCACACTCCTTCCAGATTCATACTAAATGTAGAAGAAAGAGGACTATGGGGATTTCCTCTGAAGCTAATACACAAACAGCAGTCTGAGGGCTCCAACTCTTTAAAAGTACAGAGAATCCTAAATAGATGGGCTTGGATGACTGGGAGGGAGAGACATCTGTTGAGTTGTTGAAAAGACATATGCTCCTAGCACTTCCTTTGTCATGCCTTTTGGAAATCTTTTCTCTCCGCGTTTATTGCTAATATTTAATTTAAACCCAGATTTGGATTGTTGACAAAATTATAGCTTGCAAATGGACACACGCGCGTGCACAAACATATATATGCCTTTGCAGATATACGGTCTGCTTTTGCCCACATAGATATTTTCCTCCCAGCCTGATTTGGGCAGCACTTCTTCTTCCATTTCCTCCTCTTGCTGTTCCCAACACACGCACCACGGGGCTCTTACCCATGGAGAAATGGAGACCTTGCTCTCGAGTTGGCCTCACGTGAAAGGGCAGCTCTGACAGGAGATCAGGGAAGTGGCAGTGCGAACGCTGGTAACATTTCATTCATTCTGTCACCCTCAAGACCGGTAATCACGTTTATATTGGATGGAAAACGTGACTTTATTTGTATGTGCGCGTATTTGTGCGTGAGCATTTAATGACATTTCAAGGCATCCGACAAAAGCCTAATTCCTTGGATTGGTTTCGTCAAATAATAAAATGACTTGACATAAGTGTAATTGAAAGCAGATGTGGAAATATGGAATTTTAGCAGTCATTCTATCCCCCCTTTTTCTCTTTGCTGTCAGTTCATGCCAGAAATATTTTCATTTTTGTTTCCTACTTCCTCTCCACCGAACAAAGCCTGTGAAGATGAGTTCTGGGGCAGAGAACCAAAGAGTATTCATTTCACATTCTCTTTTCTCCTTATAAAATTTCCACCTTTTCTGAGTTCATTTTCCATTATGAAGGAAAGTTTTGTGTCCCTCCCCTCCCTTCGCCTGGTTTTGAACTCATCCTCTAGATGAACTTTGTTATATAATCATTTCTGTCTATGACGACTGTTTATAGCTATTGCCTGAGTCTGAAATTGTAGGTTGGATGCTAGGCTCTCCAGAGCAAGCAGCCTATGCTACATTTTCATCTTCTCCATTTGGCTGAATTGAATAAGCATTAGAAAGAAGAAGTCGTAAAGACGCAGGCTGAAACATGTATGTAAACACAACTGCAGGCACGAGGCTGAGTGCTTCTCTCCTGCACTTTTACCGTGTAAAATGCATAATCTTTACAGATGCTACTTAGTCATAAAGTAATAGGATAAAAATGTCAGCAATAGCAAGGGTATTTTCAGGCACTTTAATAGCAGAGATGGTTTTGTAGAACAGTCCTTCCTAACACGTCAAACAAGTGTGACCTGCAACAATAATGTTTCAAGCCACTATAGCCCTAGATTTTGAGTCTTGTTTCTTTCCAAAATGGTGCTAGCAATGTGATGCTAGTACAGCTGCAGATTCAAGAGATAAGTTTTTATTTTTTTTTAATTATAACCTGCTATAATTTTATTATCTTTTGTAGAAGAACAAGGTACTTGATTCCCATTTGAGCGGGACTCAAGCATTTCAAAAATTGAGAGTTGGAGGTTTCGAAGTCACTTAGACCCTTAAGATATGTGCGAAGAGGCAGTCGGTTCATGGAAGAAGAAAGACGTGCTATTGCCACTGCTGATAGAGAGGCTGCCAGGACACAAAAGGCTCCTGTCTGACTTTGCACTTTCTTAGGATCCAAAAATCCATCATGCCTGAGTCATAAATCTCTTATAAACGACCATCCACTCTCTAAACTGCTCATGAAAATTGTGATTCCCTCCTCCAGTGTGTAGGGCCTGCGAATTTGAGATGTCTGGGTTATGTGTGAAAAAGATAAGTTTGATTTTATTTACTTAGAGTTAGTTCTGTACATTAATTTCATGGTCTCTTTACCTGAGGAAACCTCAAATCTCATTTCTTTCAAGAGAGCTGAGCTCCAGCTGAAGGCAACAAGAACTTCAGATGTCGCCTTCAACTTCAGCCCCCATTTCTGAGCCACTTCAACGTTCAGCGTAGAAGCAGAGATACGTTTGTAGCTTCTCTTCATTACCAGCAAGGTCCTCATTTAAATTGTACCGGATGAAATGAATAAGTTGAAGTGGAAGAATGCAAAAAATAAGATGAAGGTATTTAGAACTTTTTTTTAATTATTTTTAAGTGGAATGGGTTGCAATGGAAGGGGTCAACGAGGGCTGCCAAGTTAGGAACTGCCAGGAATGTGTCAGGGGAATGACCTAGCACAGGGGATCAGTGGAAAGGTTAGTCTTGTACAGAGGTGACCAAGAGGAGACTGCAAGAGCCTTCTGCTTTATCGTCCATGTGCGTGCCCAGCGCTGCCATGAGCACGCTCCCATGTCCATGCAGGCCTGCAGCACGGCAAGGAAGTCCAGGATTAGCTCAAACACATTGAAATATTGTTCTCGCCCACTTTTCCTGTTCCTGTGAACATTAGGGCTCTTCCAGCTGACCTGAAGTCAGAGTGCTGAGCGAGCAACGGCCTTTCTCCACGTGGGATGGTCGCTGTGCTGAGCTCATGAGCTTGCCCATGCTAGCACGCTGCTCCCCGCAATGCACAGCACGGCTGATGGGATCCTTCCGTGTGCTCTGCAAGGCAGCATCTGCTCTGCAGGGATCTGACAGCACGAGGCTGTTTGCAAAGTGCAATCCGCTGCTCAGCTCAATTTAATCAGTTCAAGACAGGAGAGCTTTCAATGAACATTCTGCATATCTTAAAATGACAGCGTAATGATGTGTTATATAATGCTGTATTGTGTTGTATTAAATGATCTGTTTTCTCTCTCCCTTTTTTTTTTTTTTTTAGTAATAGGAACTTAGAAATCAAAATTTTGTTTCTATCTATACGGTTAAATGTTTATTCTGTCCTTTCCAGTGCCAGCAGCGCCAAAGAGGCAAATCTGATTCACGTCTCTTCAGAATACTGTAATAGGATGCTTAAATATTTGTAATATTAACAATTGCTCTTACCTGTGCATCATAGATCTCGGCATTAAACCAAAGAGACAACAATTTAAAGCCAAAGACGTTGCTGCAGCCATGCATTTGTTGTCAAACCCTGACTGCATGGTGAACCCTGCTTGTATATGCAGTTTCATTGGTGCACACACTTATCAGATTTGTGTGGCCAAAGCAGGTACTGTGGCTTGCACAGTATTTGTGGAAAGTTCATCTGTAGGTTTTTCTTTGCCATGATCAAAATGTCAAGATTGACAATGAGCTTTTCACATGTACACCCTGTTCTAGGGTTTGAAAACACCCAAGCAGGGACATAATCACAGGTCCAACATGTTTTCTTTTCTGTGTAATCCAGCCCTTCCTAGGTTATGTGCTTTTTTCTTCAATACATCTGGTAAATACTTAAGTTGTGCACATGTCCATGTGTTCTATACAGACTCTCAAACTAAACCTGTTATGTTGTATATGTTCCCTCCTGCTATGAGGCAAAACTCTTTTGGCAACAAATATCCCTACTTTGGCTTTGCTGAAGGTCGGAGGTTTATAGCCAAAACAAAGTTTATCCCAATGTTGAAAGAAGGCTGTGAAATCAGAACCCTGCAAATTAGAGTATAATGCTAAGCTTCCTTTCACTGTGTCCACCAGTATTCCCTTCTTCCTCCCAGCTTTTCCTTTCTTTTATCTGGGCCCGTGTTGGTCTATTTTCCAAACCTGCATCTCTGCTTCCTGCATCTCTGCTTCCAGAATCCCCAGATCGTGTTTTCCCAGTAACACAACTGGGATGGAAGCTCCTTTAGATGCCCCCTTCTTTTGACTCCCCCTTCTCCAGCCTTCTCCATCACCCAGGATCCCTATTCATGCTTCCAGAAAATAACTATGCACTGGCACTTATCCTGTCACTTGTGTCCCACAATCTTCTTTTCTTTTTCTGCTTGTGAAAGCCTGGGTTTTTGTCGCTCGCTCTGCAGTTCTCCTTGACTCTCTTACTTCAGAAAATAAGATATTTGTTGGGAGACCAGCGTTAATAAGATCTATTGGAAAGGTGTAGAGGTGAGGGAGTGATACTGTTATTTCAGGAAGGGTTATTGAATGTTGTCAGCCCCTAAGAGGTCAAAAATGGAAGCCCTAGGCAGATGACGAAGGCTCTTTGTGTTCCCCATTGCTGTCCTGCTCGTTTTCCTTGGCCGGGAGTATTTGGAATAGTCTCTAACATTTTTAATTGAGCGAATGCAGCATTCCCAGGCTGTTCTATGACAGACAAACCTTCAAAGAAATGCCATAAAGTTGAGTGTATGGGTTCACAAGCTCAGTCAGTTATTCACAACTAGGAAAAAAAAAGGTTACATAAATGGTCAAGATTTTTCGAGGGTGACTAATTGTTTTGGATGTCTTATTCTTCGATGATCCTTAAAAATACCTTAAAAGGGATTGTGTTTCAGCCTATGGGCTCCCAGAACCTTCTGTAAGTTGAGAGTCCTTATAAATGTTTCACCCTGGGCATGAAAAAAAAAGGGATGCCCAAAATCAATTCTCATTTGACAATGCTATCCATAAAGTTATGCTTGGAGGCATTGTTTTGGGGTCTGTATCTGCTGGAGTGCTCCTTGCATGCTTGTGTACAGACACTGCAAATAAACGTTAACAGTTCGTTTTATTAGTTGTGCTGTAGGTGGAGGCAATTTGCTGGAAGCAGAAGCAGTTGTGATGGTCGACGGAGTCTGGGGCTTTGTTAACGGGAGGCTTGGAGAGAGGTTCATCAATTAGCTCTTGTATCTGGAGCTGTTTACTAACCACACACAAAGGTACTTTAAGAGGCAGTGGGGCATGGCAGCATTGGTGGTGGCTGGAGCAGGGAAAAGAACATATAAGAGTTCTGGAAAAGCCGAGTTGTGCAGGGCTCCCGCAAGCCTTTTGAGGGTCACGCAAGGATTGGGGTGCCTGGGGCTAGGCAGCACTGCGGCGGGCACAGGCACAACGTGGTCACTGCAGAACCGTGGGACGAGGCTGGAGGAAAGCATTGAAAGGTCACAAATCCATGTAGCTAAACAGTCCTGGTGGGTGGCAGTCTGAAATAATTCCTGAGCTATTAATTAGGAAGATGCTTCTTCCAGGTTCCGGCCAAAGCCATGAGACATGCCAAGGCAGGGAGCCAAAAGATCAAAAGGACACTAAATATTTTTTTTAAGCCATTCTGTAGAGAGACGGAGGAGAGTTGTCCAAGGCCGGTTCACACAGAATATACCGACGGGCCTTGACTTTGCTGTAGGGTGTAAAGAAGCTGCATTTGCCTGCCTTTAGGAGTATTGTTTTAAAGAAGACTCTGTGTGTGTGGACCTCAGCCCCTTCTAGTAAACTTCTGCTTCTGATGTTAAACTCTGCTAAGGTTATGCAGTATCTTGGATTGAAAAAGCTATATGATTATTTCTTAACCCTTCGGTGCAAGACTTCAGAGTCTCTGAAGAATATTCAGAGTATTACAAGTGCAGTGCAGCTTGTTATGACTTAGTATGCTTCGTTATTCCCAAGTTGGGACTTGCTTTAAGGTTATAAGAAATGATGAGTCCACCTGAGAAGAGACGAAGCGGTGCTGCCCATTGCTGAAGAAAGTGGGGGAAGACCTGCCCTGTTTTAGAGACTAGAAGGAGGAGAAATCTGTTTTCATATAGTAAGTGGCCCCACATGACAAATTACACAAAACTTGTGCCTACTGTTCTGTCAAACTTGGCTGAAAATGAACAGGAAAAACCAGAAGCGATTGGGAAGAGACTGACTGGATGACAATGCGAATCTTTCACTCCTCATTTCTTAGGAGATCTGACTAAGCAGGGAAAGTCTGGGGAACTCAGAGCAGTAACATTGTGTCTCATCAAATTTTTTTTCTTTCTGTTGCAAAATGCAACCTTGAGCATGGAAGTAAAAGTTGGTCACTTCTTACAGTGGAAAAGAAAGCCACTTCTGTTGTGGTTGCAAGAGGGAAACCCCCTTTTTAGTGGAATTCTTTCCTCTGGCTCAGGCTGAGGTTCTAATGGGGACGCTGTTGCAATCCTAACCTTGGAGCAGCTGCCATCCCTCCTTCATGACGTCAGTGAAGGGTCTTCGATAAAGAACTAACAAGTTCTGGCATCTGCAGTGAAAGTCACAAAGGCATTTAATTGAAGAATAATTTTTATTGTCATTTTATATGAAGGGAGGGGTAGAACAATAAATTTGCACTATTAAAACCAGCTGTTTTTTCTGTGCCTATTTGCATTCTTATATAAATTGGTATACAGATGTAAGAAAAGAATCGTGGTTTGTATTGAGAGGGCTGTTATATCTTTCTCTTCTCCTCGGTTTAAGAAGGAAAGGTGGCAAAGGGAACCCTACTAAATATTTTCTGAAATTTCTGCTCATGAGAATGCCTCGCCTAACATCTGGGAGGACCTGGAGTGGTGACAGTTTTCAAAATCACCTGAAGACCTTTGAAGTGCAAGTCTTAACTGTGCATTTATTCGAGATCAGAGATTAAACTTTTAAATAATTGGAATATTTGGAACATTTGACCAGCTCATTCGTATGGCCATTAGTTAATAATAGATTCATATAATGAACCAAATCAGCTAGAAGGTGGTAAAGCTTACAGTAACTGTAAACTTTATTTAGATTTTAAAGGATGAAAAGTCTTCGGTCTATAATAACCAAATGTATGTGCATAGGTTATTCATACTGAGCTGACTAGAATTATTCGTAAAACTAAAGACAATTAGGTATGTAATAGAGGACCTGCAAGTGGAACTGCGGATTTGAAAATTCACAATATCAGGCCATGACTACATTAATTTACAGATGTGAAACTCATCCTCTTCACGTAAAATCACAATTTAATAGTTGATTTAACCCCTGCTTCCATCAAATATATCCTAAAATGATTAAATGCGACAATCAATTTAATATTATCTGTCATTGAAAACATCTTTGGTGTTTGATATAGCCCTTATTTTGCACTTTACAGCTCTAATAACAATCTAAGTCCTGTTCCAATAATTTATTTCTGGCAAAGATGCGTAGCTTATATTTCATTTAAGAATTACTCATTTGCTCCCATTGTGGAAAAATTGATAAAAATGTGCTGAAATTAAAGACAGGTGTACACCCTTCATTGACTTGGGAGATAATATTATTCATTTTCCATTCTCCATATAAGCACTTCCATATAAGATGCTTGAGTGTGAGAAAGTTATAGCATCATTCTCCAAAATGATAAAATTTGGCACGATACAGGGATTCTGTAGTTCCTGAGATAGCTGAGAGGAGCAGCCCTTCCTTTTCCACTAGCCAAACTCCTAAAGTCTGCGCATTTCTGAAGTCTAGAAAAAACAGCTCCCTCCCACAGCAATAACAAATTACCAAAGTTTAAAGGACAGTACTCAAAAAAAAAAGTCCAGGAAAAGAAAACATATTCTGAGTCATTCTGTTTCGCAGGTGTGGACTTAAGCACATGTTGCCTGCAGTTTCCAGGCGTGCCTACGGTAGCTTGCTATAAGGCTTAAACTTGATCCTCATTGACAGGTATAATACTGAAAAATACGTTGGGGCAAGATGTAAATCTGTACAAATATGGAAGAAATAGCATTGCAAAAAAAAAAAAAAAAACAGCAGCAGTATGGCAGAAATGTGCAATTTGAACTAAAGGGTTAACTTTGAGGATAAACTTGTTACTCCATGATATTTTAAGTCACGAAGTGTTGTCATAAATGGGTGCCACCATGTGATTACCTAGTGACACCGTACCAGCCGCATACAGTCTTATGGAGATTACACATCTAGGGCACAGAATAAGCAAAAGTCTGCCCAAGTTGAGGATGGGCTGGATACTATTGACAACCAAGACCTCAAGTTTATGATCTTATGGAAAGTTAGCATTCTTTCTATGTGCTTTTTAGGAAGGACAGGCTGGGAAGGCACGGTGGTGGAGTTGCCCTTTATGTTAGAGAGCAATTGGAGTGCACAGAGCTAAACCTGGGAGTGGATGATGAGCGAGTTGAGCACTTTTGGGTAGGGATTGGAGGGCACTCTAATGTGGGAGACACTGCGGTAGGCGTTTGCTACAGGCCACCTGGTTCTCATGGGAGACTTCAACCACCCTGAGGTCAACTGGAAAGACAACACACCCAAGAGTGCTGCAGGAGCTGGTGGATGTTATTGCTAAGCTGCTCTGCATCATCTTTGAAAGGTCCTGGAGAATGGGGAGGTGCCAGAAGACCAGAAGAAAGCCAATGTCACATCAGTCTTCAAAAATAGCAAGAAGGAGGATCCGGGCAACTACAGGCCAGTCGGCCTCACCTCCATCCCTGGAAAAGTGATGGAGCAGCTCATCCTGGCTGTTGTCTCCAAACATGTGGAGGACAAGCAGCTGCTCAAGACTAGTCAGCACAGATTCACTAAGGGGAAATCATGCTTGACTAACCTGAGAGCCTTCTATGGTGGAATGACCAGCTGGATAGATGAGGGCAGAGCGGTGGATGTCATCTCTCTTGACTTCACCAAGGCTTCTGACACTGTCCCTCACAACATCCTCCTGGACAAGCTCCGGCAGAGTGGGATAGATGAGTGGACGCTGAGGTGGGTTGAGAACTGGCAGGATGGCAGAGCTCAGAGGGTGGTGGTCAGCGGTGCAGAGTCTAGTTGGAGGCCTGTGGTTAGTGGTATATCCCCAGGAGTCAGTCTTTGGTCCAGTCCTGTTCAATTTGTTCATCAATGACCTGGATGAAGGCACAGAGTGCTCCCTCAGCAAGTTCTCTGATACCAAGCTGGAAGGAGTAGCTGATACCCCAGAGAACTTAAGAAAAAAATTCTTGACAGTGAGGGGTGCTGTTCCAGCAGAGCACTGGAACAGGCTGCCCAGAGAGGTTGTGGTGTCTCCTTCTCTGGAGATCTTCAAAACTCACTTGGATGTGGTCCTGTCCCACACGCTCTAGGTGACCCTGCGTGTGCAGGGGGCTTGGACTAGATGCCCTCTAGAGGTCCTTTCTAGCCTTGAAGATTCTATGATTTAAGAGAGACAATACACCGTGGAGATTCCGGATCAAATATTTGTGACGAAAACCCATGCCATGTTTGGGTTGTCACGCCATAAATTGCCACCTTGGTTTTAGGTTCAGCCACAGAAGTCTTTCTTTTGGCAGTCAGAACCTGTTTCTTTTCCGCATTAGCTTTGGAAAAACAAACTCACTCCATAGACCCATTTCCACTGTTAGACGTGACTGTTTCGTTGCTCATTTGGTTTGTCTTTGTCTCCTGCTGAGGAGGCAGTGTTCTTGAGGGTAGGCAAGATTGTCATATTACTATGCAATTTTTAGGACACAGCATCTACTGAGGGTGTTTCTGAGATCACACTTTGGTGCTAAAGAGCAATGCTGACACTTCACTGGTGGTTGCAGCTGAGCTCTTGGTGTGGGCTGGACTGCCTTCTTCCACTCCCTTGAAAGTACAGTTAACCAAAGGAAAACATGAGACTCATAAAGCCACCTCTACCACTTGCATGTAGCTAAGTTTTGCATTTCACTCTCCCAGATACAGATATATTTATGAAGAAAAAACTCTTTTCTTGGCAATACTCCCATCTCTTTTTCTCTGGACTGTTGTTTCTCACATGCCTTTATATTCAACATCTATCTGCTGGGTCTGATCGGGAACACCCGCTGGGTGCCTCATTACGGATGGCTTGTAATCTCTCTGTACATAAATTAATCTTATTACAACTCTGGTATTGTCATGTTGGTGGCCATTCGGACCTCATTGTGTATTAGAAATAATCATGTCCAGGAGGCAGAGGCAAGGGCTGAGCGTGCGTATCGCCGATCTCAATGTCTTGTGGGAGAGAGGAGCAGAAAAGCAGGTGAACCAGCGTCATCTACCTCAGCACGTGGTCGAGATGAGTAGAGGATATTTTGAAAGGAAGATAGGAGCAATTCCCGTTGTATCCTTCCAGCTCCTGGCAAATTTTACGAATGAGCTGAATAATGTTCCTGAACCATTGTGTTTAAAAGCTAATGACTTGGGTTAGAGAAACCCGATCCTCCCTTAGGTCAGTAATATGCACTGAATAATGTCTTCAGATCTCTGCCAGCCATGTTTTCCATGAATCTCCGAAGGTCTGTGGAAACTCGTTGGGCTCATTTTTCAGTCCCTTGTTATTCGAGATGAACAGAGCCGCTCCAGCTCAGGCCATCTAAGGATCTGACCTTTGGATCCATGTCTGCGTCTGCGTGCGCTTTCTGCCACCGCTAATGCTAGCATTTTTGCCATCGTCTTCACTGAAAACAGTTGAGCAGCGTAACGATGTGTGGAACTGGTAAAGCGTCTGGCTGGCTGGCAATATTTAGGTAGGGAAGGATATTTCTACTGCTCGGCCTTTGGAACAGAAAAAGCTTTTTCCGTAAACTATGGTAGGTATGTGCGTGAGTGTATAGATATACACGTATGTATATGCTTGGAAACTTGAGAAATAGTTTTCTAAAATTTTACAATTCTCATAAACCTGCTGGATTTTAGATTTTGAAATGTGCAGCCATGATACATAATAGGAGGAAAGGGCTTTTTTTTTCTGAAAGAGTTTTCTCAGCCATAAACCGTGCATTTAGCTACTGAACTTGCCCACACTTTGTTACTGTTTTCACTCCAAGTATACAATACAGTGTCAAATTAGACATTCTACAGTGTATTACAAGCCTTTCTTTTAGTTTCACATAAACAAAACTGATAAATACTGTCAATCACAGTTACTATTTTTTTTTAGCTGCATATGGTGAAGCTGTGGTCATGAACTATGCAAGCCCGGGCAGCTTTTGCAGCTCCCTTTGCTGACACTAAAGGTTTTGTAATTTTCTTTTTAATTTCTTTGAACTATAAATAGCAGAAATGTACTGCAGTGCTTTATTCCTGATGACAGAGTATACAACAGTCCATATGCCTGAGTTTTGGCTCAGCATGGGCCAGATAGATGTTTGTAGTTTTTTCATGTGCTATTGATGATTCAAGGGTTAGATAAATTTACTGTAGTGGGAGGTATTGGCAGCAGTAATACTTGTATAAACATGATCCTTTTAGTTATAAAATAAAAACTACCACTAAATTACTTTACTCCCAGTTGCACACATCCAGAAGTTCTTTATCATCCTCAGGACTAGTTTCGCTAAGTCCCCTCCGGTCATGAATTGCTTTCAGAGGGCATTTGAAATTGTAGATAATTCTGCTGAATTCTGGTAGGAAATGGATTGGCAAACTAAGGTAAAAATAGTATTTATGCCATGATTCTCAGTGTCAAGAGGTATAAAGGAAATGGTGCATTTCAAGGATGTTGCATTTGGTTTTACACATTAAGATAGATAAATAGGCTACTAATTTCAGAGTAGCTTATGTCCTATGTGAGCATCCATGCAGTGGTTATAAAGGTGTAAGTAATAAATGTTCTGTTTTTAACACAGATTGATTTCTAGATGCAGTTTCTTGTCTTGGAACTTCTATGCAGAGCAATGCAGCAATCTTTTTTTTTAATCCAATCTCTTACTGTTTTAGAGAACTTCTTCATTACAAATATGCCTAATTGCATTATGTGGTGGATTATGTATGGTATCATATGCTTATTATCAGGGATAGAATTATTATGTTTTATGTGATCTAACTCCTTCCGTTCTTTTTTAACAGCCCCCAAATTCAGATCCATTTTGAAAAGGAAATAAGATACCTATGGTTTAAGGTAGTGATAAATAACACTGTAAGTTGGTTGCTGGATTTTTCTGATACACAGCAAGTGCTTGATATGAGTCCTCCTTTGTATGAAAGAATGGAGGTCTTGCAGGCCCACACGGTAAGGATTTCTCATAAAAGAAAAAAATTGGCCATTTACGTGAGTTCTAAGTTTGTCCTGACATAACAGAAGTAATGGAATTAGGAGTCTGGAATATTGATTCTCATACTCTCACGAGCTACTGAGAGTATGTAAATGCCTAATACTCTTTTTCCCATTCTAGACACAGAAATCAACGTGTCTTAATGATTTCAGGCCTGTGGTTTTAAATTTTGCTATTGAAAATTTCTGAAAGGCAGAATATTTAGAACTCTAAAGAAACTCAAAACTTGCCTCCTCTTTAAGTTGTAAGTTTGTTACCTCTTTAAACTGTCGGAATTTACTCAAGTTTCTAAACATAGAATTAGAAGCAAAATTTGAGACATATTTAAGATATGTGCACTTATATTTGTATTGTTCTAGGCATGTATAAAAACGAGCAGTTATTGTAGGGTGCTTGCATGTATACTTACATACTTACAAATATACTCATGTGCATAGACTGAAATGTAGCATGAAGATACCTATAAAATACAAGAAAGTATCAATGCTTTGGTTGAAATCAGGCTAATTTTTTATGTTTTCCTAGGCAGGAAGACAATGCCATTAATGGAGAGCTAGGTACATACACGTCACTTTCTTCCAGGAAATTTATAGAGTAAGAAATAATTCAATGTAACTGTAAATCCAACCGTCAGGTGAGAGCGAAGAACATGTCGTGTTTCCATCGCAGGTCTTCAGGGTACAAGAGGCCTTCATCCATTGCTGAAGAAGTGATCCAAAAGAATAGGGAAGAATTACTTGGCATTTCACATAATTGGGTGTTCTTTTCCCATCATGTGGGTTATTATACTTATGGAAATGCTTGAGTCAAAAGGAATTATTTTATTGGGTTGATTTCAAGAAGCGTTTTAAGATTATGCACGCAAACTTTTTCTGTGTGACTCAAGAGTGTGGTTAACTATGAAATATGGTGTCATCTACAGCTCAGATTTCTTATTTGGCAGTTCTGGTAATATTTTATGGACAACACCAGATTGTAATTTTGACTTTGTTCTTTTTTTTTTAAAAAAAAGCCATATTCATATATACCTGTATAGGCATATATAGTCCAACTGCTTGATTTCAGTGTCGTGACTTACGTAAGATGACTTAAGGAAGAAACTGTAAGCAAGGATTTGGAGAAGCAGTGGATGGCACTGTTGGCTTATAATTATAAGGTAATAAATGATGAAAAACATAAATTGCAATATTTCAAAAAAGTATCCAAGCTACATAGGGCACTTCTCAAAAGACAAGCTGAGGTTAAACCTCAGCGGAATATTACATTCAGATGAGAGTCGTTGGGCTACGGTTTATGATAAACATTTTCCAAAAGAGTACGTGCCAGTTCTGATGCCAATGTTTTGTGGCTTTTCCCTTATCCCCAAGCTGTTACTTATAAAGGACTTTTTCACACTGAGGGATCCAGGTCCGAAGAGGGAAACTTGACAGCAAGAAGGGGCAGTGGCAGGATGGAGCCATCTGAGGCCTTTTTGTCATCAGTTTTCTGCTGATCAGCTGTAGGGAAGTGAATTTCACCTTGTCCTAAAGTTCTTCCTGTGAAATACTTTCCTTTTTAAGGATTGTGTGTGGGGCTTTTGTTCCATGTATTTGCCTGTGTTATAAACATTTATTTCCTTTTTGACCTCCCTGCTTCCATGAGTAGATTTTCAGAGCTGGAGATTACATGAAGCAAACATTTTTCAAGTGCAAGAGTCATAATAATCTCCCATTAGTTGTGACCACAACTGAATTAAAAAAAAAAAAAAGAAAAAAAAAGAGGAAAAAAGTGCTAAAGGCCACCTAGCGCAAAAAAAAAAAAAAAAAAAAAAAAAAAAAAATTATAAAAACAAAAAAATCAGCAGAGGGGTGTAATGTAAGCTGTTGAACATGCAGGATGCTTGAATGAAGCTTGAATGCCAAAGTTAGGGTGCCACGGTCATTGTTTTTGGGAAATGGGGAAGCCAGCCATCCAAGGCAGCAAATATATATATATTATATATATTTAAATATATTTTTTAAAAGAGAAATAACAAATACCATGGAGGAGGCTGTGGTGATCCGGAGGAAAATACCTGCTGAACTAGCCTGGATGGGAAGCAGCTGCTTTCAGCTAAATGCTCAAGGAGGGGAAGAAAGACAGAGGTTCTGAGGGATGGAGAAAGGTGGGAAGGAGAGAGCAAAGGGAAGGAGAGGGAGAGGAGGACGGGCTGGAGGGTTGGGGAGCTCTGACTCGTCCTTATCGCGGCCGTGTCCTATCGCGCCGGCATCGAGGGAATGGAGAGGGGGAAGAGGGGAAAATGAAACCAGATGTCAGGTAGAGGGGGAGGAGGTTTGCTAGAAATACAGAATACTGTTTGTTTTTTAAAAGAAAGAACGGTAGGAAGCGTGATGAAGGAAGCTGCGTGTAGGCGAGGAGGAGCGCAGAAGGAAGAGGAAAGGAAAGGGGGAGGAGATCTAAGGAGAGGTGAAGGGGACATGGGGAGAGCGCTCTCTCCTTTAACTCTGCACACCGTTTGAAATGGCTATATATAGTTAAGAAATGCTAACATATGGCACTCATGTAGCATATGGCACTCAAAATAGTTAAGAAATACATTTGTCTTGCAGCCAAATGCTGCCTTCGGCTGCATGGGTGTAAGTGAGGATAGGATTTATTTAACGCAGGAATCTTTCTCAGATTGCGCTGGCTGCTGAAGGCGAAGGGAGGGAGCTCCCCGCTGGTTTTATCTTGAACCCTCTTTCCTCTGTGCGCAGAACCCAACCCCTGGGGCACAGCAGGATGTGTGTGTGTGTGCACCTGAAATATGTTTTTTTTCCCCTTTTCCTCTCACTTATTTCTGTCTGGCTTTGAGTTCAGAAAGCCTCTTACTGAGGGTTCAGGAAAGTCAACGGAGAGACTACCAGTCATTTCAACAGCCTTTTAGCACGCTCACAACAGCCACCAAGTTGGGATGACTTTACAGCTTTTCTGTTCTATTTAACAGATCTTCACTGAAACGCCGCTTTTCCATTTGGAGGTTAAATAATACTCACGAAGCCACACTGCCAAAGGGTAAAGGAGTTGCTCCTTTCTTTGCAAAATGTCTGTATTTCTGCGTTAAACTAAAGAGTAGAAAGCAGAAAAATCCCGATTTCTACTTCTTGCTCTGTCCCTGGCCGGCCTTAATAATCACTTGCATCTGTACAGCAGTTTTTAAACTTCCTGTTCCTTGGTCGTATTTAAGATTTGAGGTGCTGTTTGAAATGGGAGACAAAGTATGAAGGATGTTGCATATACACGGGGGGAGGAATCGTCCCTATTCTTTAAGAGTTTATAATATAAATGGACAAGACAGACAATGGGAGGGGAATGGAAATAGTATCATCCCAGGGGTGAAAATCTAATTTGACTGCGTGTAGGAAATACTTCAGGACTTTCCTACTTAAAAAGTGTTTCCACTGGAACCACAGTAATATTTTTGTATATATATATATACACACAAAACCCTCTACATCAACTGATGAAAAAAAAAGGCAGAAAAACAGCCCCTTGAAGGGAATTTGTATTATTAATTTTTATCTAGTGATGGGACCCTGAGGATCCTCAGGAACTGCCCTGGAATTTGACAATATGGTCAGAGGACGTTTGGCAGCTCCACCAAGTAGGTCTCCTCATTCCAGGTCTGAGCCTTTTGGTTTTAGACCGCAGTGCCTTTCAGTCAAGCGAATTTACTTTTCTCTTCCTGCTTGCGCTTGGGTTTAGGCATCTCTAACCAGTTCCTCAGTCAAATGTCACTATCCTACAGATATTAGCTGGGACTACCCGTCAAAAGACGATTGTTACTTCCTTCCCCCAGTCAAAAGAATGGTCTGTGAAGGATTAAAGGTGAGGGAGAAATGGAAATTGTGTTAGAGACATTATACTCAACTGTGCCAATTCTATGCTTGGCACCGATGAGAAATTCATTTATTAATAATTGCCACACTTAGAGAGACAGTGATGATATAAGATAGATTACGGAATAAACTCCAGGAGGGATTCCAGAAATTCATTAGGACTCCCCAAGAGCCCTCACGGTTACAGCAATAGCTTCACAACCTCTGCAAGAAATAGGGTTCATTTCCTCCTCCTTCAGCTACTCAGCGGAGCTCTTAATGTGCTCGGGAATTTTGCACAACGCAGTTTGCAAACTCAGATGTAGGCAGCATTGTGCATAGTGGTGGAGCCCCGAAGCTACGTATCGCCTTTGGAAAGAGCCGAACGTATGAAATGTAATTCCGATCACGATGGAAATGTCAGAAAAATAATGCCTCTCCCCACAATGCAGCCTACTGTGCAAAAATGTAGCTCTGGGAAAAAAAAAAAAAAAAAAGTCTTTTTTTACTTGATTCACAGTCATGGCTCTATACATTTGCAATTATGCTCCTCATCCCCCTGTAATATCAGGTTAAAAAAGATCAGAAACAGGATATGTCTGACCAGTAAATACCTTGTTTTTGTAAGACAAATGAAGTTGTGGTACCTCCATAGCTAAGGCCCATTTGCTTAGTGCAAGCCATGCCTGCAGACTGAGAAATTAAGCACAACAGCCTGAAACATGACCAAACCGTGTGCCTTGTCAGAGTTTTCCTGAAGTTTGCTCTTCTTTTAGAGCTTACAGACTTCTTGACTCCTAGCACTGCAATGTCTCATACAACCCAATTACAGTTATATCACTATCCCTCCCTCACATGCTACTCCTAAACTTTTATTGCTTCCTCCGCCTGCGCATCCTTGGCTACCTTTGTAGTTTTGCACAGACATTTGCAGTGTGTGAGCCTACACACCACGAAATGACCCGAAAAGCCATGCCGCACGGAGTGCTTAGTGATGTGCACGTTAGTCATTGGACTCATTAAAAGTTGCACTAGTTGTTTGCAGACACCCTAGGATGCTTCTCTGCTTACTGTAATTTCTCCTTCAGAACTCTTAGTCACTTCTTAGTCAGA
Source organism: Crypturellus tataupa (assembly GCA_034781795.1). Taxonomy (NCBI): domain Eukaryota; kingdom Metazoa; phylum Chordata; class Aves; order Tinamiformes; family Tinamidae; genus Crypturellus; species Crypturellus tataupa. The sequence continues at coordinate 156,679 of JAWLRI010000262.1, read as the reverse complement.
CCACCCCCAAAAGGCAAAATGCTGCCTCCACAATTTTCATCCTTTTTTCTTTTATTTAATGCAACCTCCAGTGCAATCAGGTTTTGTGGATGCACCTTGCAGTTTTGCATTAGTCAGAATGCTCTGATAAACCTTTTCCTCCCCTCTCTCTCTCTCTAGACTTGGAGCAAATGGAAAAGTTTTCATTATTTGTTTCCAGTGGTGGTTTCCAGACAGCAAAAATGAACATTATGGAATTCTCCTGTAATGGAGTGAGAAACCCTTTTTTTCCCCCTCTTCAGTTTATGAAAAGTCCTTAGAAAGCAGTTGAAAATGAATCAGACATTAGCAGTTGATTGCTCCTTTTTCACACTGAAAATCTACTTTTAAAGTGACTAGTTCAATAATATAAACGTTCCCTCACTTCCAGCCCTGTAGTGCATCGCATTCTAGACAACTTTCCCTCCAGTCCAGTGTTTTAGCTGCAAGTCACGCCGGATCTGCCATCCTGACGCCATCCGTGCTGTCTCCTTCTGCTTTTCCGTGTGACACAGCCACCGTCTGTGTCTCGTTGCAGTTCCCATCCTCTCACTGGCTTTGCAGATCTGTTACATCAATTGTGCTGAAGAACGGGCTATAGAAGTTCCTCCCCGCCAAGCCTTGCACTTCATGATCGCAGGATGATTTTTCTTTTTTTCCAGTTCAAGAAGTGGATAGAATCTGGATAGCCCCTTCCACTAATATCCCACAATCTTTATGTAACATTTTGTAAAATGAAATTCATCTCCGTTATGGCTTTTCTTTCTGATGTCTTCCTGATCGTACAATGTGATTCCTCCGGTGGAGACAACTGGTTTATATTCCCTTGTAAGCAAAGTGGAAACTTGTTAATGAAATTGTCATCACGGCAAATGCTTTTAATTCTCTCCTAACCGCAGGCAGCAGTATGTATAACATCCACTCACGAGCTTCCTGCGTGCTTGCCCATCACAGCTACTGCTTGCTCTGCATCCGCTCTGCAGTCCTTCTCTTTCGAGATACTACCATGTGTTTTGGCTTTTGAGTTAATTGAGCTAAATAAACTTTATACCAAAAGGTGCTCAGTCAAAGGTCTGGAAGCTTCTGGGAGTTCCTACTTGCGTTACCCCAGGAATTAACGAAATTAAAAAGTATATCCATTTTGGTGATGTTTATGGAAGTTATCTGCTGGCATAAGCCTACTCTCCAGAGGATGATGCTTCAATGGGCCTGGGTGCGCAAAGATGGTTTAAGGCTTTTAGAAGGATGTTTACCAAAAAAAAAAAAAAATTTAATTAAAAATCAAGCTCAAATTGCAAAAGATATGCCAGTATTTTTTGTCCTCGGCATGTTGTTGGAAGTGAAGCTACCAGATTTGCACCTCATCATTTCAAGTATTCCGCTGCTTAAAGCTTTTTCCCCTGGTATGTATGCTAAATTTACCACTGGATTAACCCCCAGCCTCCTGGTATGATATGCTGGCTGTTTTCTGGCAAGCACAGCTAGAATTGCCTTTTTCAATAGCTCACACCTCATTTTATACCCTCAGATAAATTGGTACCTTTTCACTCCAGCTACTATTTTTAGTAGAAAATGTTTTCCCTTATGGAGCCAAGGAAATGTGAAGCAACAGTATTTACTGAAAAATCCATCTGTCCTTTTTTCCCTCCTGAATTTTAGGAATTTTTTTTTTCATGTGCCTTAATATGAGCTTCCTGCCTGCATATCCATCCATCTCACTGTTCTATTGATAACTCATAGATTCAAAATCTTATGAGACTTACTGTATGGAGCAGCACCACTTCTGCACAGATGAACAAATAAGACTTTCAGCATAATTAGAGAACTCAGGGAACCCGACCCAGTGGGTTGACCAAGGGAAATGATGTACTTGGCGTTGCATGGGAAAGATCTACCAACTACATGTACCCAAGGCTACAGTTACACTACGTTTTAGTTTTCAGCTCTGGACTATCTCTATTATTTAACAAGGGCTTGGTCCTGAAATGGGTTGTTTCAAGGCAGAACTGACATATTCTTAGTTTTAAGAATAGGCTTTATTAACATCAGTTAATAAAGTCCTATTAAAAGTGCTGTAAATGCTTTTAGGCATTTAGTACTTAATGGCTGAGCAAGTTTCAGCTCTTTTGGTATTGCTTTTACCATTCAACCACCAGCTTTAGCTGTTTTGGAGGGAGTTATGATAACAGAGCTCTATGTTGCTATTAATACTAATAGGATTGGAGACATAAAAACCTATATTTACACATTCTTACACATTTGTGAGTACTAGCAAACATAGATTAAGATCCAAGACAAATTTGTACAGTGAGGGTAAGTGGCAGATAGGAAAAGAAAACGCCATATGCAGCGTACGCTATCTGTGAGTTCAGTTCTGGCGTGCGATTATCAAATGCCGTCTGAGCGCAACAATAATAAAAAGAAAATTAATCAGATTAAATATACAGGAAAACCATATACGAAGATAAATTGTTTTGAATACTTTCTTTGTCTACAGCTTCCCAGGGTTAAGCCAAGCTGCTTGTTTTCAGATCAAGAGAGATAAACTCTAGTTCTACAAGATGTACTGTGTTTAATACCAACATTTCCCCTACTTCTCTACTGGAGCATCTGAGCATCTTCCAGACAATAACGGATTTATCGCCACAATTACTAAGAATTTCTTGGAACCCTCTGGAACCCTTTGTAACCTTCCCTTCCCCTCCACCTTGCCCCTTTTACAACTTATCTTCAGGGATGTTTAAATTCTCATAGTTGCCATAGATTTCACTGTATTTCTGAGTGCTAAAAGCTAAACGTACCAAGGGATCCCTAATTTTTAGGCATCTTGGTACTGTTGCATCGACATGGAGCTAGACGTGAGGCTCTGTGTGCTGTGAGTGGTAAGAATCACGATCTTCAAAACAGAATTCACAAAGACTATTTTCAATGACATAACCCTAAATATTTTTTGTGTGCGTGGAAGTGGGCCGACCCTAACACTCTCGAATGAGGGAAGTGGACAAGCTCTGTTTATGTGCATTAATTCCCAACTGGAAGGTAGTTGACGGGAAATAACATAGATAAGTTTGTCTCCATCTTCAGACTTACAGGCTATAATTCTGGTCTGCAGCAGGTACCGTAATCCATTTGGGTTTGAGGACATCTGAAAATATTTGGGATATTTGAATGCTGGTGAGGATCAGACTAAAGGTTCTTCTAAGCTAATACAGTCTCATTCCTCCTGACAAGATGAAAAGGAAATGAACTTTGCTAATGGCTTGCTATTTTTTTGGTTCACGAGGAGGGTATGAGCAGAAATAATATTTTAAGTAAAGCAGTAGTCCGTTACTCTTTACTACTCCTTTAGTCCTTTAGTCCTTACTACTCTTTTAGTAGAGTCTTTTAGTTTACTAAAGGGGTAGTCCGAGCATTCAGGGGATTCAGGATTTAGGCCTACGATGAAGTACTTGTGCCATTTGAAGTTGTGGCAGTTAAGCAACTGCTCTCCACCATATCTTTCCAAGTTTCTTGTTTCTTCTAGTCAACTCCCTGGTTTTCTGGATAGCAGCACGGGTTACCTGGTCATGAGATACTCTTCCTCTCACCTTGAGCCATGCCCGTTTCTTGCTATGAGCTCCTCTATCACCTGAGACCTTCTTGCCTCCTACCTATCAAGGAAGCTGTCGGAGCATTTCTTGAGGCCCTTCCTTGTAAAGGGACATGTGATAAGTAGGTATCGTCTCTCACGGCTAATTTAAGTGGAGAAGGAGAGAAGGACAGTAAGAGGAACCTCCTATTTTTCCGAGGTGTGGCAATATAGAGAGGTTACCTATCCCAATTCTGGTAGTGTTTGTGCCTTTGACTTTGAAAGTGGTAGATTCTCGAGTTAGAATAATTCCTCCTTGCTATAGTTTGTAGAAAAAAAAAAAAAACCTTTAAGGATCTTCTTTTGGAAAACTTAGCTGTAACCAGAATATTTGATAGGCTTTTTGGACTATGTGAATCATGCTAGGCCTTTTCCATGAGAAGAAACAGATTTTCTGTCAAATTTGAAAATGTTCACTGCCTTTCCTTTCCTTTCCTTTCCTTTCCTTTCCTTTCCTTTCCTTTCCTTTCCTTTCCTTTCCTTTCCTTTCCTT
>JAWLRI010000262.1:111417-138111 GCA_034781795.1 Crypturellus tataupa | reverse complement strand
AGGAAGGAAGGAAGGAAGGAAGGAAGGAAGGAAGGAAGGAAGGAAGGAAGGAAGGAAGGAAAGGAAGGAAGGAAGGAAGGAAGGAAGGAAGGAAGGAAGGAAGGAAGGAAGGAGCGAGCTTTATTTGGAAAAGGGGACAAAAGTTTGAAATCCTAAATGCTATGTATGTATTTGATCAGTTTCATGATTTTGAATGCCTAAGGTTGACTGGCATTTTCCTCATTCTCAATTTTGATGGATTAAAATATAAAATCCTCAGGAAAGCTGCAAACAATAGTGCTTAATATGAATCTGTGCACACTGCAAACATTAATTCATTAAGGCTTTGATAGACTGATTGACATTTCATTCTATGAAATACATAGGGAAAAGAATTTTAAAAAATCAAATAGATTGTGTGAGATTGTGTAGAATGGGAAGAACCAGAATGTAGGAGCTACTAGTTACTAATTGCTTTCCTTTTCTGGTCGGCAGCGTTTTGGTGTCATAATACAGACCACAAAAATGCCTTGCTGATTTGCCAAAGACCCAAAGGAAGTCTCCTGACTTGAGCAAGAACACTGGGATCAACAGACAGATTTCTGAAGATAGTTTTAAGGTCAGCTATGTAGGAAATTGCCATTATAATTAGCCAGTCTGATTTCCCATATAGCAGACCTTAAAACTGCACTTCTGTCCTGAAACTGTACAAGCTTGTAAGAAATCAGCAAGCCAATACATTATCAAAGGAAAAGAATAAGAAAATATACGTGATGGATGATATTTAGAGATGCTCAAAGTATTTTCATAAAAATGAGTCTCAAACAAAACAAAATGTCAGTATACTTCTTGTGCAAAAAAATGTAAACTATTAAAATGGTCTTGCTTGGAGAATCCCAAGCATGTGGGGCTGTTCTAAGACTGAAGAATCATTATAATTCAGAAGCTGCAAAATGAGGTTTATATTTTTCTCCTATTAATGAGTTATCTGAGGCTTTGCTAAGGAGCTGGTGGTATAGGTGAGTACTGAAGTATGAAGCAGATATCCAGACTTGGTTCTCCTGCCCAGCTCCTAGGAACACAGTAGCCATCATACATTCCCATTGCCTTTGCCTTTTCTTTATTAATTTCAGACGGAAACTATTCCAGACTGCCTTCCTGTGCCTAATCTCAGCAGGCTGTAATCTCAACTGAGCCTCGTAGGTGCTAGTACTTCAGCAATTCTGAGTCTTTTAAGGGCAGACGGGGTTATGAGATAGTCTAATCTGACAGTATATTCGCACTGGCTGTAGGATTTTGGAATGCCTTCAGGAAATAAACTCTTGGATGAAGAGCAGCTGGCTCAAGTTGAATGCAGGCAAGACCAAAGCAATGCTAGTCAGAAAGGGAGAATGCTTTGAAGAGTGGGCCAAGGCACTGTCTCCACCTTCCATTCATTGAAGACATATGGCCTTCATTTATCAAAGTTGTGCAAAGCCTCTGGGTCCTGCCTTGCTCCGATGGGCAGGTAGCATCATTTTCTAGGGACTGCTCAGTAAGCAGACTAACTAGAATAAGTCCCTTCTTCCCAGGTGATTACTTGAGAGCAGGAATACACACCCTTGCTCTTCTGCTCTCGGTTCTTGGAACTCATGTTGTATTTTATCCGAGTGTGAGAAAAGATGATCACAATCGGGAGCAGGTTAAGGCTGCTGCCAGCAGCGTGGAGAATGCCTGTAGAGAGAATGTGGCTGCCTTCTTTTTCACCAGTTTAGGCTATCCCAGATAGGTTACTTCATGTCGTCTCCTGATGTCTGGGGAGCTTCTGATGTTGCTTCAAGTATGGAAAGTGGTTAGTGAATCAACAGCAGCTAATCAAATCCAAATTGTGATGTATGAACCAGCATGACAATAGTACTCCTACTGACTGAAACAGAACACACAACCCAGAAGAAAGTATGTGAGAACCGGATACGAGACTTTCTTAATCAGGGAGTGTGGAATCATCTTGCAGACACAGACCGTGAATCTGCCTGATCATTGGGAAAGTGACTGTCTTTTTTTTCCTTCTGACATAGTCATGGTTCAAACAGCTTTTTATTCCTTAACATTTGACAATGCTTCTTTTGATTTCATCTCCCCTTACTAACTTCGGTGCAATTTTACATTTTTTTCCTAAACAAAACTTAATTTGAACTTAAAGTCCACATACATTCAAACTAGAAGCTTCTACTACTATAAAACTTTAAATTCTCAAATAATAAAAAAAGAAATTTACAGCTGACCATTTGATATTAAAATGGTGATTTCATATGTTCGTATTTTTTCAGTGTAGAAATGCCAAATAGTTTGCAAATTTCAATGGAAATTTTAAATGTCTTTATGAGAGGTGCTGAATATATAACAAGAATATATAAGGCTTGGAATTATGTCTCTCCTAAATTACAGTGGAGTCTGTTTTCCTCAGTTTTAGGAATATGGAGTGTATTTAAATGAATTACATTTTATTATATTGAAAAGAACATGTGATATGTCAACATTATAATCAACATTTGGAGAAGTTTGATTAGAGGTTTATGATATTTTTTGTATATTCTTTTTTTTGTGGATTGTAATCTCTTACCTATTTTGTTTCTTACTAAGCTGCAGCATGTTAAGATGGTTATAGCATTTCTTAGAAGGGATGTAATGAGAAATTTGCACTTTTTTCAGGGCAAGAAAAGAAGATTTAGGATTCCTTTTGTGTTTAGGTAGTTGGTTTGTCAGATAAGAAGCTGAAAGTGTTAAGCCTTTGAGATTTTAGAACCACATTTTATGCACTAAAGTTAAATTGCTCCAAAATAATTACAAAATAGAGGGAAGCATTCCTCCAATTTCCTCCCTAAACACCAAGGTATTAAGACCTTGCTGTATACTTCTTTTGAATAATGGTTACTCAATGAGAGAAGGCTGTGAGGATGTCAAAGAGGAGAACATGGCTGTATCAAGCCTGAGCAATAAAAATTCTTTGCCTCAGCACTGTCATACAGGGGCAAAACAAATATATCTGTTTTGAGCCCTCAGTTGAATAAAATCCTGATTTCTTTCCCAAAGAGAAAGGAGTAGTAGTTTTCCCTCTATCTTCACACCCCTTAGATGTATCCCAGAAATTACGTAGATTAGTTTTTCAGCTCTGACAATACCAGGAGAAATTCAAAACAGCAGAGTATTAAAGCCATCTTTCCTCTTGTGCAACATGAGGCAATTTCTCTAAAGACGCAAAGAGGAGTAAGGAAAGCCCAGAAAGGAGAGATATCTCTTTCCACCCTAGGCGGCTCTTGAGTTGTGAGAAGCAACTCTCCTTTTGAAAAAAAAAGAGAGAGAGAGAGAGAGAGAGAGAGAGAAAACAAACATTTCCCTTAAAGAAAAGCATTAAGGCTCTATGGGACAGGGGGAAAGCCCTATCTATATATTTGGTTTTTCATTGGATTTAAGGGTGTTGCAGGTTACCTGTGTCCTGGGTGCAAGGTCAGCAGGGGGTGCCCTTCTCCTTCAGGACATCATGGAGGATTTCCTGCCCTAGGGAGGCGGAAAGGGTTTGGTACCCATGGAGAGGCAGCACCCTCAGTGACGTGCAGGAGAGTATTAATCACCCTAGGCCATGGCCTTACCTCTCTGCTGAGGACTGTTGAGTCCTCCTCTGTCTAAGCAAGGCCCTAGTAAGAGAGTGAGTCAAGGCCGGGTGCTTTGTTACTCTTAGGTGAGTAACACCACTTTGATCACTCCACCGAAGAGGAGTGGTCTTTGGAAAGATGCATCAGTGAAATGAAATTGTGGATAGCAGCAGATTCCTGGATTCCTCCATGATCAAGGCCAGGTTCTTGACAGCAGGAGTGAGATTTGTGTGATACAAAGAAAAGAGGCTGAATTTGGGCATGCAGACTGTCTGCGTGGGGCAGAGCTCTGCGCCGCTGTCCGTGGAGCAGCGTACAGGGGGGTGTGGAGGAAGTTCTGTGATGGGTTGCACTTTCACTGGGGAAATCTTCTCTTCTGACTGTGGGGAGGGCACAAAGAGAGAAGTAACATATTAAAAATACTCATTACTCAGGCTATCAGGAATTGACGAACAAACTGTGATATATCCAAAACACTTGATAGGCACTTAGTAAATCATTGATCTCCATTTGCAGATTAACAGAAGTAGGGAGATGGGACTGTACTCTACTTCTGTGTAATCCCTCATGATCTTTGGGCGAGTCTACCGTATCAGATGAAATTTCTTGTGCTTGGTAGAGATGATACAGTTATGGTACAGTGCTACAGTTATGGTCCGTCCATTGGTGCCTTTTCCCAGGACACTATATCCCTTGGAAACTCTGAGAGGGAGGCTATCTAGTTCTGGATACCCCTGCATCCCCTCTGAATCCTCGTATACCACGTAGCAGAACAGCTCAGACAATGAGGAAGAGATTTACTGGACGATTCTAGGATCTTTCAGGCTAATTTGAGTTTCTGAAGTGGCGCAGTGGCATCAAGAACAAGAAAAGTCTCTAGCCCTGTAATCCAATACCAAGGATCCCATGTGATAATTCTTGCTGCTGTATTGTTTTTGGATTTAGAAGTCCAGGGCAGCACCTGCAAGTTGCAGGTTCCAGCATCGTTTTGGTGTGAGGTAATTCTACAGGAAGCCTGGATATGGGAGCAAGAAAGTGAAGGAAGTTACTGTTGCCGTGCAGATCGTGAAGGCCCTTGGAGTATGGAATTTGGCTAGTGATGACTAAGCCCTTATATCAAGGGAATAAGAAGTTTCTGTTCTTCCTGAAATAGTTACAAATATGAGTGGATATTTGACAAAATAAACTGTTACTTACTTTCTAAAGAAACACTTGTGGACAAATTCTGCCATAATGGAAAATATGTATTTTGGAATGTAAGATGTTTCTTCATTACTTCTTGTTGTTGTTATGCATTACTACACTGTCTCTGTCAAGAAGTTCTTCGTCTACCCAAAAGCCTAAAAAGGGTATGGAAAAAACTATAAAAGATATTGGCCCTTTAAAAGAAAAAAAAGTTCCCTATGGTGCAGCTGAGGTCAGGAAGTAGTGGGTCATAGCAGGAATCTGGACCAATGCCCTACGATGTCTGAAACAAGTCTGGTTAGAAGAAGAGGATGTTACCTCTGTACTGCAGCAATTGACACCTGAACCATATAGGAGGATTTTTTTCTGGAGAAGAATAATAAGAAAAAAAGATCTTTGTAGCAAAAGAACTTGGTCAATTCCTATGCAATACAGACTAGTAAAATTTCATGCTGAAAATGGAGCGTCAGTTTTGCTGAACTGTGAATCTTTGTTCCCTGTAATAATGCCATTTGGCATGTTCTTCCACTTAACGTATAAAGTATATTAAGCAAAGGAGGAAAATTATTCAGTAAACTTAACAAATTTCCATTTTTAAGAGGCTGAGCAGCCTATGACCTGGCACCGTGCCACTGTATGACACAGGGCTTTGTGGAAACGGTGAGCACCTTGAAACAGTGCTGAGCTGTCAGTAAGTCACAGTTGGTGAGCGTTAACTTCCATTTGTTATGTTTTGAAGATAGATAAATAACATGCCCACGTACCAGACAGGGCAGGGTTAGACTGCGGGGGTGAAGGAGGGAGGAAGGCAGACCAGAGGAAGGAAGATATCCTCTGTAAATAAATAGAAACGTCAGTCTCTGCAGTTTGCTTAGGCTGCGTTGCTCATGACCCTGTTGGACCAGCAGGGCGAGTCAGTGGAAGGCCATTTATTTCCTCTCATTTGTTGTGGGATGCAGTTGTATTAAATGAGACCTGAATTTTTATAAATTTATTATTGAAGATTTGAGTCACAGTCACAAGGTGAAACCCCACCAAAAGACTCCGGCCCTATCCCATTACATGCTCTTTGCAGATATTGTGTATATTTTTAGCTCTGTAAACTACAACAATTGCCTGTTACTATTTTATTGTAGTTGGTGTTTACATTACAGTGGTGCACAATGTTTTCACTCAGAAAACCCTCCTTTGCGATTAGTATGTATAATAACAGACAGGAACTTGTGGAATTATAATATAGGGTTCCATTTATATTTAGGCGCACCAGAAATGCTGTGGTGATTAACATGATATAAATAAAATAAGTGTTTTCAGACTTGAAATGTTTCATTTAGTAGAGCTTGTCAGAATAAATTTGTCTAAATTTTCAATGGAAAATAAAAATGATTGCGATTGAGTATGATGCCCCTCGATCTCTAAGCACATAAACCACATGAGATTTTAGAAGTTTGAAGAGATGACTAACTAGAAATAATTGAAAACATATTTGTAGTTAAAAGGGAGCTTTACTAGAAAAACGTTTGCATTTTCCTACTTTTGCTTTGGGACTGGTTGTGCTAATGAAAATGGAGGATAAAAAGAACAAGACAGCCCCTCTGTTTATTTTATTTTAGGAGTTTTTACCTCACAACAGAGCTTGTGTTGCAAATAGGTGCATAATTAGAATGGCATAGAAGTATTTTACAGATGCACTGTTACAGAAGCAATGTCGAAAGCAAAGGTTATTTCTAGACATGGGCTGCAGTAGTCTGTTCCAAGCAGTAGCGTACTGCAGTCTCTGATGCTGTTCCAGAAGGTCCTAACACACCATGTCAGGAACAATGGATACAACTGGGCCAACCACGTTGTAGCTCCTTTCTTGTGCTTCTGGCAAGTAACAGGATTTCCTAGGACTTGAATCTGCTTCTGAGCCATTTCTCTTTTAGAAAACTTTCTAAGAGTCTTCTGGTAGGGTGAAGACATCTGGCCTTGGCTTTTGTCAGGCTACAGAGCAGTCCCCTACAGCTTTGTGTCAGGCAGCGGTGACACCTCAGTAACGTCAGGGTGATCCTCTTGGACTTTCTCCAAGCTAGGTAGCCCCAAACCTTCTGCATGTATTCCATGATGTATTTCAAGCTGTTGAGGAAAACAGTGCTGACTTGTTAACAGGCAGAGAGCTTGATGTCCTCCCCACATAAATACTAATCGTCTGCCTTACTGCTCTTACAACAAGCCACGTAAGTACTTTCACTCCAGAACTTCGTATTTTTATACACCGTAATCGTGTATGAAAGTTTACTGATGAACTGATGTTAGAGCAAGGGTCAACCTTGCCCTAGTCATTCATGGACTGTTTGACACAGGCTCAGTTAACCAAGAGGGAAGTGTGCCGTTTTCCTTAAGCAGAATCAAGTTCTGCATTGTCAACATTATCATATTCTTATTTGCTGCCATCATGATTGGGCTGTACAGAGAAAAGCTCTTTGACAGCTAGGAGAGCCCTGTGCCCAAGTGCACATGGAAGCATTTGAGCTGTTGAGATAAGAACATGACCTTTCCTTCCCAGTTTGCCTGGAGTCGCACCGTCCTTCTCCTCGTTAGGACAGCCAGAAGGACCTCTCTGCTCCTTTCACTTTTATCCACCCGGCTAGTCAAGATGGTAGCAACAAGGCCTCCCTTTTCCTTTCCTAATCCCTCCCGTGAGGGTTACATCCATACTGGATGTGTATCATTACCGTGGTGCTGATAAGGTCCTGTGGAGTGGTTGTTCGAGGAGTTAATTCCCTGCTGATACGCGCAAGGCAGTTCCTATCTTTCAGCACTACTCTTTCAGCCTGTCGGCAGATTTAGTCAAGCTTGTTACGTTGGTTACATCTGGTCATGTTTTCAAAGCTTTCTCTTTAATCAGCAAAGGCTTGAAGCCCAGGTGCTTCAGTGTGTTTTTGTTTGCCCACTTGTTTTTCTAATAAAAGCTGAATGCCTGATGTCATCACATGGCCTTGAGCGCGGTCGATGTAGGAAAAGGTTTGGGATTTTTTAGTCTCCCCCTTTGCCTATGCGTGATTTGATACAGTAATTGCCTACAGTCCATGGTTTCGTTATGTAATGGAGTTAGCAATACCCAGTACAGATTCGCAGGGAGAGCCTGACATTAGTGTGAGTGTATTTAAGAGGGTGCTGAGATGGCAACGGTGCTTTCTGATGTACCAGGTTTCCATTTGCCACCATATTTTCTGCCAGTCTCATGCCAGCTTAGAGACCGTGCTGCTAATGAATGAACTGCTAGGACATGGTCCGTAGCCACTTGAACAATTATTTTAACCTCAGCTTGGCTGGAAATAGCTATAGCTTTCTGTAAAGTTAGTTCTGGTTCAAGCAGTAATTGCTCACATAGCCATGATATGGCTGTACCCTCTATAAGCTGCACAGACGTGTCTCCGTGCTAGTGCAATTCAATTTCCTGCAAATTTGCTACATTGGGTTCCTTCATTTTTGGAAATTGGTGGAATAGATTAAAGAGTTTTTCATACTCAGTTGCAACTAGCTGAAAGCAGTGTAAAAAGTCAGAAGAATGTTAATTATTCAAAAGCCAGACAGCAGTGGGCATTAATAAAGGCACTAGCTTCTTTCACAGTTAATACTGGCGTTTAATCTCTTTATCAGCAAAAGTGTGTTTCTGATGCACATAAACATTACTTTGTGGAATTGCTATTATCTTTGTAGTCGCTGTGTTTAAAGTTGTGAGGAGGATCAGAATCCTGTTGTGATAGGGACGGTAGAAACAGACAAGAGACCCTCTTGTCAAATTGGGAGGCATCAAAAATGGCAAAACAGAGCAGGAGAGTTAAGTGATTTAGCCAGTTATCGAAGACAGAAGACGATGTAACAAAAGTCGTACGAGGTCTTAGCATACAGTAGCCACATGAGAGTTTATGGCGGTCAGATGCTCACTCCATCAGAGGAAGAAGCCTGAAACCAGTGTTAAGGGGGACAGGCAACATCTCTGTAACCAGAAAAAATGTTTGATGGAAAAGACTAGCAATACAATACAGCTGGAAAGGCTGCTTTACCTTCAAAAGAATGAGGATTTTATTCCAGAAAGTCACGTAAGCGAGTCTTACCGCCAGCTAACACCTCGGTAACCTAATGTGGTGGGAGGGAACTGTAGAACTTCTGCAAAGAGGGAGGCAAGGAACAAGGACTTTGGAAAAAGTGTTTTAGCTAATACATTTTGAAAAGGCATCTAAAAATCTGGGTGGTTATCTGAGCTAAACTGAACCTTTTAAGGTTAACCCATCATTAATAAGTTCATTCCCAGGATTAATGGCCATGCAGTACAGTATGTGCGTGTTTAGTGAAGCCACAAATAAATTATGAAGGTTAATAAGTGTTTCTCTGAATAAGGAGAATTATTCCTGAGGGAACCACAAAATATGTTATTAAGACCTTAACAAAATAGGCGGCCTCTACCATTTTGAGATTGTGGCTTGTTTTGTTAAATAAGGCAGTAATTGTTTTTGTTTTAATAGTGTGACTGGCCGGGTATTCCTGCTTGAGCACTTTCTCTGTTTCTCAGGGTGAGAAGGTCAGGTCCAACCCTTTAAAATTTGATTTGGAAAATAGAACCAAGGGGGGAAAAAAGTCAAACAGAATGTAGTTATGTATGGAGTTTGAGTGACTGCACATTATATTGCTTCAGGAGGACTTTCTAATCAAATCCTGCCTACTCGAGTAGGTGATAGTCTTCAGACTTCTCTGCTGTACAAAAATAGGTGAACGCACAAGTGAGTTGATGCTTCGGGTTTTCCTTCAAATGGATAGGAATGCTCTTTGCACACTCACTAGCTAGGATGCTGCTGCAGGAGTTCTCATTTGAAACACCTAGTATGATATTGCAAAATGATTTAGCATCATTAACACATATCTACTAATTGACTGACAGGATCACAGGAAGACAATACTGTATTTGATTTACATTGCAGCAGAGGGAAGAAAATGGAGCAGAGAGAAAAATCTGTAAGCACAACAAAATTAAGTAGTTGTTGGGAGTGACAAGGGAAAAAAAAATAATGAGGATCAATATTGACCACTAGTTTGGCGCTTCTGGGAAACCTTTGAGATTTTTGGCTGAGCTGATCCAAAAATGGACCCTGTGGTCATCGTGGAAAAGACAACACTTTTGGGGGTGATGACACTTCATTATGATGATATTTCCTGATGGTTATAATAGGAAATGTATTCCAATCACAGGTACCACTACGTGATAATCACTGGCATATATTTATGGACATATGTCATTCCTGATGAGAGCTAATTTGGTCTTGAAACTAGGTGAACGGAGTTGGTTTTAGATGAATTTTGCTTCAAATTTCTTGTTCTAAACCTAGTAATAAACCTCAAGGCATAGAAATGAAGGCATGGAATGACCTCAGTCTAATTCAAATGCTGTATATGAATGTTCTTTGGGCAGGATTTGTAATTCTTTTCTTGATTTAGATCCAAATACTGTGGCTAGAGTCTAGTCTAATCAAACCAAAGAAGAAGCTTGCATAAACACCTTCAAACAGAAACTGCTGATTTTTGCAGAGATCTGCTGACAACCAGTAATTTTTCCCATGTTAATATCGTTGAAGTATTTGAACAAGAAAATAAACAAAAAGGCACATTGACTTGAGGTTGAGTAGAAGAGTGAGGATGGTTGAAGTCAGTAGGAGTTTTGCCATAGATTTTACTGGGGAGCAGGACTTCGTGCATTATGTTTCTCCTTTTAAATGTTTGCAGAAAACTGAAATGCCAAATATTGAAGCCAGCCTCAAAGTGCCAGTTACGATCAAGAAAATCAGTGTGTTTGTGTTTGCACTTTGTGCACTCGCACATGCTTCTTAGTAGGATGTTTTTTAATGCTTTAACTTTTACTTAAAATATTTTTTGATATAGATATATCACTGCAGCACTGAACTTGTTTCATTTTGCAGTCATTCTAACTGGGAAACTCCTTGCATTCTGTCCTCGTTTTTCTCCCAAAGGACTGATCAAGTCAAATCTCCAGGTGTTATTTTGTCACGCTTGCACATAGAGATCACCTTCACAATGTTCTTTCAGAAGGAATATATAATGAATTATTTTACCTAGTGCTGTAAGATGTAGGTACATATTTACTCCACCCCACAAAAGGAAATGATATTTTTAAGAGAGCTGGACTTCAGCTGAATAAATTTTGATTTTCCTACTGGAAAAAAAAAGCCCTACTGAATAAAAAATTAAGTTTTGGAAGGAGATAAAAATCCATAAAATCAATTGCTCTTCCTGCAAAATACTTTGACACAAAGGGAAGGAGGGCAATAACTAGGAAAAGGACAATTCCTGAAAGGGAGTTTGCAACGGATCAGTGGAACCAAACGCTGGTCCTAAAAAGAAGCTCTGTGGCATTTCTTACTGGAAATCAGCCAGCCATATTAATGGAATATGAAAAAAATCCTGAGGAAGAGTGAGACTCAGTATTTTAAGTCTGTGAGCAGAGCATGCTTCCTAGCTAGCAAGGATATAAATAATAATTAATGCTGGGAAGTAATGAAAGTTGAGTATGGGTTGTAGTGTAACATGGTGACTGTCTAGGAACTTTTATAAGGGCAGGAGTGTGCATACATATCCTGAAGCCAGAGAGAAGGGCGAAAGGGATTTTTGGTGATCCTTGGAATCTTAGCTGGAGGTCAAGGTGATCTTTAGTGATGATTTGGAAAAGTTGGATCAACATTAGCAATCTTTTTGTGAATTCTTTTCTTGGCGGGTGGCAGCTCCTTAGCTCACCATCCATCTTAATTTTCCTCCTCTATCCAAAAGCAGTTGTATGCCTGGCTTGGAGATCTTTAAATTGTGAGTGTTTCAATGAGTTCCTGTATATTACTTCATGCTAACTCACTGTTTTGTTTGCCTTCAGCAAATATCAGCATTTCTGAAGCACCGCTTAGAAGGAAGAATGTAGCACTGAACCTATAAACAAACAATATGCATGGAAATAATAGATAATTGCTAAGTCAAAGTAAACTATGATCTGATTAGAATGGAAAATCCACTTCTGGCCACTGCTGTAGTGAATGATGATGTTAAGGAGAGATGACGCTAAGGCAGTTTCCATAATGGAAACTAGAATGGCAAACACTTGGTTAAACATAACAACGAATAAACTAAATCATTTGTTGAGACGTAATTCCCTGTTAATTGTATACTGTAGATTAGCAGGTGTCTAAGCGTGTAATAGTTTGTTTAATCTGTATTTCTGGGTTTCTCAGAGATTCCCAAGAACAAATACCCAGTAGTGGAAATTTAAATCTTAAGAGATGATTTGGAAAAGACAATTAGCTGCTAAGGGCTGTCTGGGTTGCTCTATCCACAAAGGTCCACAAAGGCCCACAAAGAAATGCAGTCTTGTTCCTCTACATGATACAGACCATTTCAGTAAAGCAGGAGAGCTTCAGCTTTTATGTGAAGCAGCATTTTTAAAATAAATTTTAAATATTCATATATATTTCCGCTGTGTCCTGACCTGAAGGTTTTCAAAGGTACAAGTGGGTATCAGATATTCATGTCTTCAGAAGAAATTCTATGTGATATCATCCAATGTACCTTTCTGAGAGGATGTGTTTCGTTTTTCTAAGAGGTTCTTGCCAATTCTTCTACTTCATCTAGCCTAGCAGAGACTAGATCATAACTAACTGAATGAACTGTGATGGCAAATGAAATATGTATGAAGGTAGATTGATAACATGCTAATTGTCCGAGTTGCTTTTTACCTCTTCTTTTAGAGAATCCTTGACTACTGATTTCTAAATTTCCCTGTGATATTTCAGGGTCAGTGTGATTAGTGGGGTTAAACTTATGCAACCATGTAAATACCTAAAATGACAAAACTTCTGCAATATGCAGAGAAAATGGTGAATATATTTAGCCTGTGATATTTCTACTGAAAACTAATTTGCTTACTGGAGTGAAATGTAAAGTACATTTACACTTACTGAAAAAAGATTTAAAAAAAGGCCATATCAATTCAAGGACTGATCACAAAGATCTGCCTTTTTTGTTTTGGGTTCAGAATGCTACCAAGATTTTATTTTTATAGTAATTTAGAGATATAATTTATAGACATAAGAAGTTGTGACAAAGTGGAAAATCAATTTTTGGTTTTATTTCTGTATATTTCAGCTGTATTTTTTTCTGATTATTTTTCCTTTCAAGAACAGCTTAACAGAGCAATTTGTAAATAACTCCACTTCTGTGAAGATAAAATAGTTGCAATACGCAGTATGATCAAAATACATCAATTTCAATTTAGTTGTGCACAGAGCAGCAGCAGAGAAATGAAAGTGCTGCCTTATAAATGTAGGAGATGATAAACCTCTGTCTTCACTTTTCCAAAAGAAGAACCACATCCTGTGAGGTGCTCAGCATCTGCTGCCCTAATCAATATAGCTGAGAGTTGGCTTTTCCTGATAGGTTTGTTCTTTAAGCCAGCGACTGTCCAGCTATATGAAAGCATCATTGTCTAGCGTGAGGAGGGAAAAAAGAATTATATCTTTTATGGGAAATCTAAATCATCTTGTCATCATATAACTCAAAGATGGCCAAGTATGTTTTCCCTCAAATTTGTTTAAACAAACAAATGTAATTCTTAGGTTTAGGCCCTGGAAGCCAAGTTTCCGTCCAACATGAATTTAGGACATAAAGATTTGTTTGTGATGGAAACAATGCCAGACACTTCTGCATAGCAGCGTAATGGAGCGCCACTAGAATGTAGCTTATAAAACCGGATTCGGGAAAACAGAGCGACTCTGTCTAATTTGGCCTGCGCCGTGTGATTACAATAGCATAATTGTGCAGCTTGGAAGCCTTTCCGTCTTCACTGAAACGACGCCGTATTCAAACACGTGTGAAAGAGTTTCTTCGACAAAGAGCCTGCGTATTCCCCACGGGCTCCTCCGCGCTGCCGGGCTGCTACGTGGGGACCTCGCGGGGCTCGTGGGGCTGTTGCGCTCCCCTTGAGCAACTGCCCTGCTTGGCCAGGGCACCACGTTCTCTAACAGTGTGTGCAAGAGAATCACCTCAAATGCAAGTGTTTCCTATTCCCTTCTATCAGTCACTGGCAGAATGCTACCACGATTTTCTTTCAGTAGGAATCTATCTATGGATAAGGGATAATAAACTGTGGGAAAATGGTAAATGGAATTTTGATCGCATTTTCATATATTTCTGTTGGATTTTTCTGACTGTTTTTCCTTTCAAGGATGGCCTATTACGGTAGCAAAGATCATTTTTGCACCCAGGCTGTATTGATACTCGGAGGAGCTTATGGAGTGAGGGGAGTTCACAATTTAGATTTTGCTGGAGCCTAGTCCAAAGTTTATTGGAAAGGGTTCCTATGATCTGACAGGAGCTGAGCTCCATTTCCTAGCCAAGGTATAAACACAGGGTAATTTTGTTGCTTTAAGGGAGATTGTTCCAGCAATAAAACTATAAAAGGTAATAAGGTAAAAATCCTTTGGTATTTAAATATTTACCAGTTTGTACTCATTGTTTCTGAATGTTTTATATGGTTCTATGATCAGTAGTGTGGGACTTTGTCCATGAATATCAAACAAAATGAAGATAGACTGCATTTTGGCAAAAAAAAAAAAAAAAGAAAAGGAGGAGGAGGAGGAAAATGTTACTGTATTTTTGTTGTAAACGTGAAATTTCCTCTAACACTATATTTCAGATTTTCAACTTTGAGCAAAGCAAAAATATTAATTGGAACCAAAAACATTCCTTTGCTTGATCCCCAACAAAAGTTTCAGTTCTTCTGTGTTGGAGGAAATTTTATTTATTTATTCTTTTTCTGAGAATAGGAAAGCTAGTATGAAAACTGAGAGAATAGGAGCCAAACACATTAAGCACATATATGTAGGTACAGGTATATAAAATGTGGAACATTCTGAGTGCTAGCCACCACTTTTGAAAATTAGAATATAGATATATGTACTTAAATATGGAAATGTTTGGATTATTTGGGGTTCTTGGTTTCAGAACACTGACAGTTGACAAAATTGAGTCAAATGCTGTCCAGACACTTGTATGAGAGACTGTTCTGAGCAGGCTTTGCTCTGTAACCCCGAGTTAATATGATCTGTTAAACAAGCAGCAGAATCACCCATGGTTCACAAAAATGAGAGCACTTTGAGTACTGGTGCGTAGTCCATTTGCCACTCGTGGTAGTGGGAGTTGGGGTGAGACCTGAGGATTTGTTCTCTCTGCCTTAGTCACATCTTACCGAGCAAATTTAGCATCCACCTCAGCGGGAGTTACTTCTGACTCGGCGCTGAGTAAGAGACCTGCACAATATCCTGCTGATCGATAGGCTTTCTCAAGAAACTTTTAGAGTTTACATTTTAGAGTCTATTTCATAAATCTTTTTGAGCTGTATGGATTATCTTCATCCTCCACCCTGTTGCAGTTAGTAGCACTGTTTCCCAGGGAAACATATATTAAAATTTCCAATCTGTGTGTGTGTGTGTGGCTTTTTTTTTCCTGGCTGCTGCGGAGGACTACAGTCAGCAACAGCACCTCCCAGCCTGGCCTTACACACACTATAAAGGCATTTTTTTTCAAGAGTAAATCCTTTTCCTGATTTTAGAGCAAGAAAAAAAAAAATAAGATTTGAAACTGTACACCAGTCTTGGCATCTCATTTTGCCAGCGCCAAATGGAAATTGGACTGCAGGTCTTGAATTACATGGTTAAGTCCTGCAATGAGGTCTGCACAAATGAGCCACGCTGACTTTGGTAGAGTTGAGCAGGCGTATGAGTCTCCCTGTGCTAAGATCTTTGCAATTTCACAACTGAAATTAAAAGCCACAGCTTTCATATGCTGCCCAAATATGGTAAAATAAGCATGGAAATACTTCCTTTTTTGTATATCAAGAGTTGCCATTTACAAAACCTTTAACAAATTCCAGGAAGTTTCTTACTACTTGCAGGAAGAGAGAAATCCAGCATGAAGCAGTCCTAGCTGTCTTATGTGACCAGTCTGGAGATAAACAGGAAGAGGATCTGATACACTTAAAATAATCAACATGGTTTAAAGGGAGTGTGTGATTCTTGTTTCCTGTGTGTGAGGCAGCGTTAATCATGGCATGTAGCCCTCGGTGTGTCTTTCTGCGGAGAAACCCGTTTTGTGTCATTTCACAGAACGCACTTCAGTGGCTGCCTTGCTCTGATGACACCAGATGCTTTCATTTCTTCATCATCCTGGTACACTATGGGGTTTTCCTGCCTTCTGGGAAGATTTTTTTTTCCATTCCTCTTAGGAAAAAAAAAAAGAATAAATAATAAGGCCAATCCCAGAGCTATGCAGCAGTTCCTATAATGACACACCTCCCTGCCGGTGACTAATCTGGTATAGGACTTTCTGCTTATATAATGATAAAATGGTAAGAAACTTACTAGGGGAATATATATGATTAGTGTGCTGAACTCCTTCAGGACTTCCAAATGTTTACTGTTAGGAAATAGCCTATCAGTATTGGAGATGTTTGCACTGCTGAGAAGGATCCAAGTTCACCTATAGTCAGTATAAATTTTAAGGTTCTTGAAGAGAGTTATATGTGCGCCAGAGTGTTTGAATACCGATCTGGATCCAATTCAAATTCTCAGCAGGCTGAGAAATGCATGTTTTGACATACTGATTCAGATCTTTCTTGAAAAAGGGTAAAAAGAGGATGGTTATCGTAGCGAGGTAAAGCTGCTAAGTCACAGAATCCCAGAATGGTTGAGGTCGGAAGGGACCTCTAGAGATCATCTAGTCCAACCCCCCTGCTCCAGCAGGGACACCTGGAGCACGTGGCACAGGGTGGCACCCAGGCTCGTTTGGAAGATCTCCAGAGAAGGAGACTCCACAACCTCGCTGGGCAGCCTGTGCCAGGGCTCTGTCACCCTCACAGTGAAGAAATTCTTCCTCACGTGGAGGTGGAACGTCGTGTTTCAACTGGTACCCATTCGTCCTTGTCTGCCACTGGCCGCCACCAAGAAGAGTTTGGCCTCATCCTCCCTTCATTCATTCCTAAGATACTTTTACATGTTGATCAGATCTTATCTCAATCTTTTTCTCTAGGTTAAACAGGCCCAGCTCGCTTAGTCTTTCCTCATACGATAGATGCTCCAGTCCCTTAATCATCTTTGTGCTGGACCCTTTTGAGAAACTCCACGTCCCTCTTGTACTGGGGAGCCCAGAACTGCCCCCAGTACTCCAGGTGCGGCCTCACCAGAGCTGAGGAGAGGTGCAGGATCCCCTCCCTCCACCTGCTGGCAACGCTCCTCCTGATGCAGCCAGGAGCCCGTTGGCCTTCGTGGCCATGAGGGCACATTGCTGACTCATGGTTAACTTGTTGCCAACCAGGACTGCCAAATTCTTCTCCGCAGAGCTATATTCCAGCAGGTCAACCCCTAATCTGTCCTGGTGCCTGGGATCCTACATTTGTCCTTGTTGAACCTCATGAGGTTTGTTTCTTCCCAGCTCTGTTGTCCCTGACATCTCTCGCTAACTCTAATTCCAAGCAGGCCTTGGCCTTCCTCGTTGCATCCCTGCATTCTCTGACAATGTTCCTGTATTCTTCCCATGTGGCCTGGCCCTTCTTCCACATGATGTATGCTCTCTCTTTTTCATTAAGTTTACCCAAGAGCTCCTTGCCCATGGATGCAGGTCTCCTGCCCTCCTTGCTCAACCTCTTTCTTGTAGGAATGCACCGATCCTGAGCTTGGAGAAAGTGGTATTTGAATATTAACCAACTCTCCCGGACCCCCTTTCCTTCTAGGACCCTGGCCCAGGGGATTCCTCCAAGGAGCTCCCTGAGGAAGTCAAAGTTAGCGCTCTTGAAGGCCAGGGTTGCAATTCAACTTCTTGTCCAGCTTCCTCCTCACAGGATTGTGAATTCCAACATCTCGTGGTCACTGCAGCCAAGAGTGCCCCCAACCACCACATTTCCCACTAGACCCTCTCTGTTTGCTAGTATCAGGTCTAGCAGCAGCCCTCCCCTTGTTGGCTCATCAACCACCTCATCAAGAAGTTATCTGCACTGTTCTGCAGGAACCTCCTGGACTATCTGTTCCCAGCTGTGTGGTTATCCCAGCAGACATCAGGGTGGTTGAAGTCCCCGATAAGGACAAGGGCCTGTGATTGTGAGGCTTCTTGTAGTGGCCTGTAGAAGGCCTCATCCAATTCCTCTCCCTGCTCAGGAGGCCTGTAGTAAAGTCCCACAACTGTGGGAGAGTATGTGGAAGGGAGTATGACCTGCACTGATTATAACCATGACGGGTATCATTAGCTGATGGGTGTGAAACAGGCCAGTATAATTACAGGACATTTAGGGGATACTTTTAATTACAAGTAAAATAGGAGGATAAAACTCCGAGATTTCATTCTGAACATCAAATACAGCTGTGCTTCTAAATGTGAATGTTACTTAGGAAATGTTCAGTTTCTAGCTGGTCTAAACTGATGTCAACTGTCAGAGTTTCTGGCACTGGTGCTTATCCACCTTTAGAAATCCTTTGATAGGCTTCACGAACTACTGATTCCTTTTACGTACTGCACGGAAAATAACTACAGCAATGTACAGCATCTGCATACATGTTAGGAAACAGTAGATAAATATGCATGTAAAGGTGCTTGTTTTCTCTGTTTCCTAGAGACTAGCAGAATTATGTTGCTCTGGACTCAGTATTTATTGGATTTGACGCTCAGCTCTGAGATATTAAACATCTGTATGGATTTCCCACGTCTTTTCAAGATGAAATCATTTGTTTCCAAATCCCATAATGACCAGAGTTGCTATTAGATGACCAAAATTACAGGAACAGTGAGAATTCATTTCATATCACTTCTATGTAGCAGTCAACAGTCGTGATGCAGCAGATGGCATTGGCTGTGGTGCACGGGGGAAAGTGAGGCCAACCAGCCCTATCTTCAGGATCTCTGTACCCTCCTACCCTCCTTTATATTTTTAGGACTACCTAAAATATAAAAATACTAATTTTAATTTTTAATCTTAAACTTCTGCATAGTAGGTACCCGAGGCTCAATTCCCAGCCCCATCCTGACCATAAGACTCAAGAAATTTGGGAAAAAAAACTCCTGCCAGTATCTGCCATCTGAATTCAAATCCTGGATTCTAGGGTCAGACTGAAAATAGTAACCAAATTATCTCTCCCAAAGTTACAAAAATGGGATAAAGATGCCATGTTATTCCTCCATGTCCAGTCCCATTCTTATGCTGACTACAGTTAAGTTGGATGCAAAAAGTAGATTCATTAACAGAAGAGTGAGTTTACTATAGGGAAGGCTCATGTGTGAGATTTCTGATTGGATAAGGGGAGGTGACAAAAACACAGCATCCTGAGATTCCCTATCTATTTTTTAGCAATTCCCAGAGGATTGAACAAACATCCAGATACTGAAGACTTTATCTGAGCCAAAATAAATAAAACTTATTAAGGGTCCTCTCATTAGTTATAAAGACACTTGAAACCTTTCAGAGACAGATGTGCTGCTGCCAAAAAATAGAAAAGCAAAGAACAACTGAAAAACATTGAGCTCTTCACAGGGGGTAGGATTCTCTGAGCTACTAGTGTGGGTGGTTTTTCACAGGATTCAAAAGCAGAAGGAATAAGGTGGAAATTATAAAAAATAAGATAGAATAACAAGTGAATCACTAAAAAGTCAATACTAGCCCTAGACTGCAAGTCTTACCTCATTTCTTTGCACTGATCAGCTCCTGTGAGCAAAATTGGTAACCAGGTAAGAACTAAGGAAGCAAGAAATACTGTTCAATCATCCACTCTAACCAAAGAGCATGTGTCAGTGTGGCTCACAATAGTGTCACTGGTACTGGACAAAAACATAGGCTTGGTACCTTTTCCTACTCATTGGCTATTAGTCACATCTTGGTTAAATTGAAACATCATTTTAAATATTACAGAAATGTGGCACTTCGCTCAAATAAGGCATCTGTTCTAGCAAAATGTTATGTTTTGAACATTAAAAAAAAAGGATTTTTCTGTTTTTAAAGAAAGCATGTGGACATGAAGATGAGTCAGTTATCTGAGTAGTTACTGTATGTGAAGTTATTTTGAATCGTGTAAAAATTAAAAATACTTTGAAAGAAATCACTTTCCTGAAATATTACTTTCATGCTTTTCTTTGCCTTTGTTTTATTTTTATCCTTCCATTTTACCAACCACCCAACGAGGGAGAAAATAGAAAACTTTTACAACTCAAAAAGATTAAGAGATTAGAAATGCAGTCATACAGTTGTGGGATTCTGAATGGAGAGTGCAGATGAAACACCAGCCGTAAAACTGAACTCCCTTTAGAGTGTTAAGACATGCCAGTTAAAAGTTTAGGTTTTCTGTAAACACTAGGATTATATCTATGACCTTGATAATTTGACAATTCTTAAAATAAGTGGAACTCAGGGGATATTCAAAACCTTATAAAACAGAGTATTCTGAGCACTGATATTCCCCAAAGCTGTCTAGAACAAAATAGGGGACAATGAAAGCCGAGGGGATATTTAAATCCAAGGAGCTCCTAAGACTTTTCTGCACTTTCCAGGGAGGTAGGACTGTATTTGTCAACTTGCCTAAACATCTTAAGTCCATATGTTTTCACATTTTGCTCCTAAGCTTTTAATGCATTTTACATTAGTCACTGCATAAAAAGAAAATTATCCTGGGATAATTTCAGGAAGCAGCTCTCCTCCTCCCGGTGGTGTGTTCTGACCATCAGGCTACAGAGTCCAGCTCTTGCCTGCTGTCTCCTTGGCCTGATGAGTCTCGCATTTGTGCCCGTGCCGCAGACCTGCCTTTTGCAGCAAAGCGCTCTCCGATGGGAAGGGGCTTCCCTGGGGATTGAAGATGAAGGTGCTGAAGAGCCCTGGATGGCTCCGATTGAGCCCTTTCATGTGCAGAAAGGTAAAGTCTGGGTCTTGCCCTTTCCAGCCATGTGCTGACACTTTGGGATTCATGGAGAAGGCACCTGATTGCCTACCATGGTAGCAAGGTTTTGCTGGTGAAATATAAGCTGGTCAACATAGCAGTGCAAGGGCATTTCGGAGTATTCAGATGTTTATCATCAAGATTATGTTGATGTTATGTGCGTGCACCTGTGTTTTTTAAAATAGCTGGTGTGATGAATGCTAAGAGATGCATTGCCAGGAGGAGGGAATGGCTAGATGTTTTGGTCTGAATTCCTCAGCTGCAAGTGGAAGTTGGAGAAGTTTGTAAACAAGGGGAAAAGAAAATGTGCACGCTGTTGATCTCTGCTCTGACCTGTACTTGTACACATGCTACGCTTCAGAATGTGTTCGAACAGCAATCCTCTTGCAAACTGAGAGAAAAGAAGTTAAAATGGAAAAAAAAAATCACTACCCTGATTAGCCCATATGAATTCTAAAAAGTATATTTTTAATGAAAAATTAAAACCTTCTTCTGGAAACTATTGCAGGAGGAGACCACAGGCTAAGCCCTCTCTCAGGGGTACATGCTGACATTGCAACAGCAATGGAAAGTGCCATACACCTCCGTGACAGAGAAGATCAGCGGCTATTCTATAGCTGCATGTGAAAGCTCTGCTCACTGGAACTGGGAATACTTAGTTTTTTTCTAAGTACAGAGTTTTTCCTCTGACCTTTGAATGCACATAGAGCATAACCAAGAAGGCTTCATAATGACCTTGAAAAACTACGCAAAAAGTTGTAGGAAGAGCACAAGGCGTAGGAAGAGCACAATAGGTAACACAGGGAATATTAGAAGGGAGAGATAAGACCCTTTTATTTGAAGGCCCAGACAGTTACACAGCAACACCAGCTGCTTATTAGAGTTCAAACCTTTGCTCCAGCAAACAAACTGCCAGCTGTCTGCTCAAACTATCCTTGCCTGTAGTTCACCCATTGGAGAAGGTTGTGAAAACCCCTCATAATATGATTTGACTGAAAAAAAAAATATATATTTTTTTTCTAAGCAAAATTGGTCCTTGCAAGCCTTTTAGGATCTTCAAAATCTGATCTGGAAATGCCATGGTAAGAGTCTGAAAACTACTTACTAAACTCTGAGTACTGGAAAAGTGGTTGGGAAATTCCTGTATTTCAAACGTGTTGCTTCAAGCTGAGATGCACAGAGAAATTTCACACAAAAATAATATTCTGAGGAAGAAATATGCAGTATTTTATGGGATTATGCATTTATGGTCTTTATTTGTGGTTTTATTCTGTTTTGACTGCAAAACCTAGCTCTAGTTGCTAGAGCTGGGTAACCTTTACCTGAAAATCAAAATGCAATGTTTCCCCCAGGTTTTGGTGTTGGTGTTGATGTCCCGTAAAAATTTTAGATTTTGTTGACAAAATTGAATTTTCGATGGGAAGAGCTAAGAAGAACACCTTAGCCCATTTTACGTGAAGTCTGTTTCTTCATGTTGCTTTGATGCCCTTGTCTTCCTAAACTGACATAAAACAGAAAACACAGACTTACACAGACATGAAAAGCAATCAGATTGTTGATTTTAAAAAAGATGCCTTCTCCATGAGTCTCAGAAGCGATGCTCAAATTGCTGATCTGATCCTGGCACACCTATTTTATCCCATTTTCCCTTCTATGGTGCTTTCCTGATGTGTGGTTATGTCATGCTGCTGCCATCCTGTATTCTAGCTGCTTTTGGACACGATAGGACAGTCATATTTAGGAGGAGTATGTGAAATGTCTGAATCTTTTGAAAGGTACAAGTATGAGATGAATGTGCTTCGTTATCCCAAATGTAGGCTGCCTTCTGCATTCATAAAGCAATATTTTTTTGCAGGAGATGAGTTATGGAAAAACATAATGATTCATGAAAAAATCCTACTTGCACACAGTTGGATGATCATCTTGCTGCTGCTTGAGTTTTTTTTTCTGAGCACGAGTCTGGGTGTGGGTGCACAGTGGCATGTGGATAGGGGAAGGGAGGACTGTGTGTGCATGTGGGTTTATATACGGAATTAATATATGGATTGGGATATTCTTCTGAAGTCAGTAAAGTGTACGTGCTGCTTTTATTCATTAGCACCTACAAAGGACTAATTGCCATCAGGCATGTAGGTGGAATTTTTGGCAGGGAGCGAGAAACGCAATAGGTTTGATGACAACCAATGATCTGCCAAAGCCCTGTCAGAAGAAGTACTTAGTTTTGCTGTCACTCACCCACCCCTTTAAGTTCTAATGCAGATGCTTCCAGGGGGTGTATGGCACCTATCCAAATCAGCGTTTGAAACAGAGTGCTCCTAATCCTGTGTATGCAGATAATGCAGTGACTGTTGCCGCCTAATGTTCAGGGTGAAGAGAAAGTGTGAAAACTGAGCTAGAGCTAGGAGAACATGGGCTGCCGTCATCTACAGCAGTGACATCATGGCAACAAAGCCTTCATGTGCATGGTGGCTGCCACATAGTGCCCAGCTTCGTATTGTGGAAGTGGATGACAAGAGCCAGCTTCATTCTGTCACTACAAGGGTGACTTGCTATGCAGTGGTCTGTGATGGAACTGGTGCTGTAGGCTGCTTGCTTGGTTAGGAGAACCAGATACTGAAAATGAGTTACACCAATGAGGGTCCCCTCTGACCTTCTGGCCTCATCTTGGAGGTGGTGCGTTTACCTGCTGGTCCTGTTAATCCTGGGTTTGGATTTTGGCTGGAAATTAAAACTCTTGCAAAACTCCTAAGAAGAGTCCAGTGTAATAAAAGTAACATGACTGAAAATTTTCAGTATATTACACTCAGTATTGTTGTAACTGTGTGTCAGATGTGGCTGAAAACTTACCTATATGGTGTCTGCTAAATGACACACCCATCTAACATATCCATCATAAGACGATATAGCTATTCTCAGAAGTAACATTATAGAAACAATGGCAATTTTCAACTGTTTGTCAGGATAAGTCAAATCCTTTAAAAGAAAACCATGAACAGGAAGGATGACCTAATGGTCTCTTCATTTTTGCAGTCTTACGTTCTATGAATTTCACTTTGGCTGTGAAAATATGAATATAATCTGTACAGTTAATACATTTGAGCTTAGAATCACAGAGTGGTTGAGGTTGGAAGGGACCCCTCTGGGGAGCATCTAGTCCAACCACCCTGCTCAAGTAGGGTCACCTAGAGCAGGCTGTCCTCTCCAGATGGCTTTTCAATATCTCCAGGGATGGAGACTCTACAGCCTCGCTAGGCAATTCATTCCAGTAAAGAAGCTTTTGCTCATGTTCTGATGGACCTTCCTGTTTTTCAGTTTGTTCTCATGGCCTCTCATCCTGTTGTTGAGCACCACTGAAAAGAGGTTTCATCCTCTTCACTCCCTTCCTTCAGGTACTTGCACACATCAGTAAGATCTTTCCGCAGTCTTCTGTCTTCCAGGCTGAACAGGCCCACCTCTTTCTGCCTTTCCTTGTATGAGAGATGCTCCAATCCCTTGAGACCTTGAAGGCCTTTCCGTAGAGCTTTGGTGGAATTTTTGTGAGTGATTGTTGAGGGTAACGCCCTGCTGCAGGCCACGAAGACACCAATCTGTTGCCCCAACCCCTTACCCAGGGAGGTCTGTTGCCTACTAGGGACTCGAATAAGGGATGTTGTGGAGAGACTGCCAAAGCTTCCCCAGGAGTCTGACTATTATCCCTCATTACTGTTTCATGTGGGAACTAATGATGCTATGGGGAAACAGAGAAATATCAAGCAAGATTTCAGAGCCCTAGGGATGGCAGTCAAAGGTCTGGGTGCCCATGTTGTGTTCTCCTTTATCCCGCCAAACAGGGGAATAGATGTGAGGAGGAAAAGGTGCATATTGGCCAGCCTGGTTAGGAGGCCTTTAAACTAAGCAAGAAGGGAGAAGGGGAAAGCTGCATGGACAGGGCAATCGGTGTCATGTAGCCAAAGTCAGAAGGTGTTCAGCAGGAATAGGAGATGATTATAGAGGGTCCTCTTTCACCCCTCCCAGGAAACCTGCAGGCTTGATTACTTTCCTTAAATGCGTGTACACCAATGCACACAGCATGGGGAATAAACAGGAGGAATTGGAGATCTCTGTGCAGTCCCATCTGATCTCATTGGAATTACAGAGACGTGGTGGGATAGCTCACACAACTGGAGTGCTATCATGGAAGACTATGTGCTTTTTAGGAAGGACAGGCTGGGAAGGCAAGGTGGTGGAGTTGCTCTTTATGTGAGAGAGCAACTGGAATGCACGGAGCTCAACCTGGGGGTGGATGATGAGCGAGTTGAGAGCTTGTGGGTAAGCGTTAGAGGGCAGACTGTGGCAGGTGTTTGCTACAGGCCGCCTGGTCAGGATGAGGAGGTTGATGAGGTCTTCTACAGACTGGAAGCAGCCTCACAGTCTCAGGTCCTGGTTCTCATTGGGGACTTTAACCACTCTGACATCAACTGGAAAGACAACACAACCAGGCACAAACAGTCCTATAGGTGTCTGCAGTGCATTGATGATAACCTTTTGACACAGATTGTGGAGGAGCCAAAGAGGAGAGGTGGCCTACCAGACCTTGTACTGACAAATGCAGAGGGACTTGTTGGAGATATGAAGGTGGGGGCTGCAGTTTGCCTGGTTGAGTTTAGGATCCAATGAGGAGGAAGCAGGATGGCTTCAG
The DNA here is from genome assembly GCA_034781795.1 of Crypturellus tataupa. NCBI lineage: Eukaryota > Metazoa > Chordata > Aves > Tinamiformes > Tinamidae > Crypturellus > Crypturellus tataupa. The sequence goes on along the minus strand of JAWLRI010000262.1, from coordinate 112,639 downwards.
GAGGACCAATTTTGGCCTCTCGGAGGCCTCCTCGGAAGGATCCCATGCGCTAGGGCTCTAGGAGGAAGGAGGACCCAAGAGAGCTGGTCAGGATTCAAGCAGCACTTCCTCCACGCTCAGGAGTGGTGCATCCCTTTGAGTAAGAAGTCAGGTAGTGGGGGCAGGAGACCTGCGTGGATGGGCAAGGAGCTGCTGGCAAAACTCAAACAGAAAAAGGCAGCGTACAGAAAGTGGAAAAAAGGACAGGCCGCTTGGGAGGAATGCAGGAATGCAGTTAGGGAATGTAGGGATGCAACAAGGAACACTAAAGCACAACTGGAATTAAATCTGGCAAGGGATATTAAAAGAACAAGAAGAGCTTTTTCAAATATATCAATGGAAAAAGGAAGATTAGGGAAAATGTAGGTCTGCTGGTGAACAGGGTGAGTGCTCTCGTAGACATGGGAAAAGCAGAGTTACTGAATGCCTAGTTTGCTCCAGTGTTTACCAAGGGCAGCCCTCTGGAATCCCAGACCCTAGAAACCAGAGAAGGTGCCTGGAGAGAGGAAGACTTGCCCTGGGTAGAGGAAGATTGGGTCAGAGAGCTCTTAGGGAAACTTGACACCCACAAATCCATGGGCCCTAATGGGATGCACCTGAGAGTGCTGCAGGAGTTGGTGGATATTATTGCTAAACCCCTCTCCATCATTTTAAAAAAGGTCCTGGGGAACAGTGAGGTGTGCCGGGGGGCTAGAAGAAAGCCAGCGTCACACTGGTCTTCAAAAATCACCAGGAGGACCCAGTCTCACCTCCATCCCTGGAAAAGTGATGGAGCAGCTCATCCTGGCTGTTGTCTCCAAACATGTGGAGGACAAGCAGGTGCTCAGGAGTAGTCAACATGGGTTCACCAAGGGGAAATCATGCTTGACTAACCTGAGAGTCTTCTATGATGGAATGACTGGTTGTGTAGATGAGGGGAGAGCGGTGGATGTTGTATACCTGGACTTCACCAAGGCTTTTGACACTGTCCCTCACAGCATCCTTCTGGGCAAGCTCCAGCAGTGTGGGATAGATGAGTGGACGTTGAGGTGGATTGAGAATTGGCTGGATGGCAGAGCTCAGAGGTCGGTGATCAGCGGTGCGGAGTCTAGTTGGGACCTAATGGTGTCCCCCAGGGGTCAGTCCTTGGTCCAGTCCTGTTCAATTTATTCACCAATGACCTGGATGAAGGCACAGAGTGCTC
>JAWLRI010000262.1:100152-111317 GCA_034781795.1 Crypturellus tataupa | reverse complement strand
GAGAGGGGACCTGATCAGTGTCTGTAAGTACCTCAAGGGAGGCAGTGAGGAGGATGGGGCCGGCCTCTTTTCAGTGGCGGCCACCAACAGAACGAGGGGAAAAGGCCACAAACTGAGGCACCAGAGGTTCCACAGGAGCTTAGGGAAAAAAATTCTTAAAGTGATGGCGACAGAGCACTGGCACAGGCTGCCCAGAGAGGTTGTGGAGTCTCCTTCCCTGGAGATCTTCAAACCCCACTTGGACGCAGTCCTGTGCCACGTGCTCTAGGTGACCCTGAGTGTGCAGGGGAGTTGGATGAGATGATCTCTAAAGGTCTCTTCCAACCTTAAGGAGTCTATGATTCTGTGATTCTATGATTCTGTTTTACATTTGCAGCTTGTTTCCCCAATACATGTGATGCATAAGATAGGCTGGTATAATGTTCCCTTTGATGCATTTACACCTAAACATCCCTTTACACAGGAGTTGAGCAAGTTTGTCTTACTCATGGCAAAGGACCTTCTTTGCAGCTGTTTCAGGCTATTCTAGAAATAAACTTAGTTCCTTAGCTGTTTAGTCAGAGCAAGGATTAACTGACCCAAAAGAAGGCCTGAACTGATAGAATTAAGGTAAAATGAGCCTTCTGAGCTTGGCTCAAATTCTCTTAATATCCCAGTGCTGAACCTAATTGCATACCTCCCTTGTAACCTCAGATGACCTCTTTCTCTGTTCCTCTTTGCTGTGGCTGAGCAGGAGGGAGTGAGAGGTGCTAATTCTGCTGGAATGTGGCATTTATCACCTGCTGCATTCCAGGGGAATTAGCAGTGTTGCCACTTTATAGACTGTATTGACACAAATAATGCATATTCATTTGATTCATTTTGATGCAACTATTCGTTGGGGTTTGGGTCAACTGTAAGAAATCAGCACAGAAGTGCATGAACTCTGTGTAGCTGGCTATTAAAAAATCAATGAAAAAGAGGTGACTGAAAGCAGGTTACCTATGCATTATATGTCTTACATAATAAGATTAAATATGTGTATATATATATATTGGACTAGTTGTTCTGGTGTTGAAATCTTTCTATAAAGTAACATTGTATCCTAAATATCTTAGGGTTGTTGTGAGACTAATAAATGCTTGTTCATCACATTGACAACTCCACAAGGAAGGTGCTATAAAAGTAATAGCTACTATACTTTTTTTCCCTTATTGCAATTGTGATGAGGAATTAGAACATCTTCTTTCATCAAGTGGTGAGTAGCATCTGTTTCACTTCTTTTGTTTGTTTCTCCATGTCACAGAATGACTTTGGAATAACAAATAAAGAAGGAACATGGTAGGGTGGTCCTGTAATCCATTTTGTATACTATTACAACAAGAACTCCTTCAGATAAAACAAAACTTTGTTTCCTGCACTTTTAACTAGTATGCTTTGGCAACAACTTCCGTGGATTAATAAGATGGATACTTACAAGTCAAATTCACGCATCCTTTTTCATATTTAATGAGATTCCTCACCAAATAATGTTGTACTGGGCGTCCTGTATAATATCTGCTATCCACTGCAGTGGAAGTTGTACCATAAGTTTAAGAGGGGCTTGCTTGGTTTGTTGACTCTCTGACAGGCTGTGAAGCAGTTTCTTGAAGTCTGTAAAGAGGTAATTTTATACATTTATATACATCCTTCATCCTTAGTATTTTATAAAAACACTACTTTGCAAATACTTCTTTCAATACGTGACAGTATTGGTGGTTACCACAGAATAAACTAAATACTCACTAAAGAAGAAAAATGTACTTGTGAGTGGGTTAGGAGGTGGCCCATAGTTTATTAAAAAGAACTGAGACCACCTGATCTATAGAAATCAGATAAGAATTTACACCATTTTTAAAAAATAAATACAAGAATGATCAATCTTCATACCTAAGGGCATAGGTTGATCGCCAGCTGCAGTTGGAAGAACTATCTCCCTATGGTAAAGTGTATCATGATTAAATTGCTGTGAGTGTTTTATGTCTCCCACTAGAGAATCCCATGCTGAGAAAGGGCATCCAACTAACATGACGTGGAAGTGCTCTGGCATTGCAGTTTTTCTCCCCCTACAACTCTATCTCATTTCTCTGCCTAAATCCTGACAGAATATTTTGTTACAAAAGGGTTGTGTTGTGTCAAGTCCAGAGTGACTACATTATCTTGTGATGCTCAGGAGCGTTCTGCTACTAATGCTTGTAGGTGGAATTAAAATTGTTTTAGTTACATGGGCAAGATTTCAGCCTGGGTATGATGCTTCTGAGAAATGGAGAAATTTATCTTTTTGTTCCTTTGGAGTGGATTATATTCCTTCAGATAGTACTTGTAATCCACATATCAATAGATTATCAATCGAATGGTTATTGCAGTCCACATATCAGCCAGTTTTCCAGGGAATCTAGACTCCTTCACCCAAGTTCTCTGTTTCCGTAGAGATCTTCCTCCCAAGACCCTATTGGGCCTTGTTCCTAGGGCAGGAGCTTTGACTGCAGCTCCCTTTTATTTTACCTTTGGGGTGACTTTTTTTGTCTAGTGGATTTATGACTTGTATGATCAGGCCCTTTCCTAGCCTGATCTTGAATACTTATTGGCCCTGTCTCTTCAAAGGGCAGTTCCCTGGAGCGGTAGGGGCATGTAATACAGAAATCCTTTTGGAAATTTCTAAGTTCTTGCACTTTTCCCTTTTCGATTGGAAATGCAATAATTAGACCTGGAGTCTAATTAGGAGACCTCCAGCTCTCAAAATGCATAGATTGTGACAGAATACATCTGGCACCACAGACCATCTCTTGCTTGGGACTGGAATCAACATTTCTGGGTCATCTCCCACAGAGTCTGTCTGACAGCTCATAAAAATTCCCATTAAAGTGCATTCTACAGTCCCTCTAGGTAACTTTTGCCGTGCTTTACAGTCATTATAAATAGATATTTAGAAAAAAAAATCTTTGCTGCAAATTAAGCCGAATTCTCCCTGAGTTACTCCAAGTGCATACGGAAAACACTGATCGCCATTGTCTCCATACCTGCTTCTTGCATATTTGAAGGCTGTCATCATGTCTATGCTCTTCTTTTGTCTCCCCAGTGTTCTCCGGGGTGAACAAGTCCAGTTCCTTCACCCTTTCCTCATGCTTTTCTGGACTCACAAAATTGCCTTGATTGTTCTTACAACAGAGTGCTGCAAACTCGACTCAATTCTGCATCTGAGGTCTAACCAGGACCAGGAAGAACAGCACAGTTATTCTTTCAAACCAAAATTACTGAACACAAACCGGTCTGTTTAAATATTATAAAACTGTCAGTTGTGTACTACTGCGAGTTAAAGCTGATAATGAGACACAATCATTGTTTTCTCTTAAATTAAAGCAAACAGAGGTAAAAAGCATTATTGTTCAGTTCTAAGGAATTATGACTACATATGGATCTGGGTCTTTCTGAGGCCAAGCGAAACAAAAGGGCATGCTATGTTTCAGGAGATAAAATGAGATAGAAGAATGCATGGTCCTGATGCACACTTCACTTCTGCATTCCTAAAGAAATTAGACTCCCCAGCTTGCAATATTTTCTATTTGGTGTTTGTTATAAACACACGTCACGATTTGCCAGAAATTAAACACATGAGGATGTGCGCAAGCTTATTCGATGAAACATATGTGTGCATATGTGTATAGTGTAAACCATGGAAGGAATTTTTACAATAAAATATAAGAGTAACTATGTAGTAATCTTTTCCTTTTCAAAGTATTGAAATACTTTTGAAAGGAATGAACAGAAAGAGAAAGTGAAAGGGATGTTTATTTTTAAGATGTTTAATAAAAGAATAGGATTTTCCAGTTGTGCAAAACACCCTTTTATGTTGACTGCATGTTGATCGTCTTATTTAATGTCATAGGAGAGTCCGAGTTAGTTTAGAGGATTATTTAAGAGGAAGTGAGTTAGAGTATGATGTCAGGCTCCTTTTTTAAAGTACAGAGACAACTTTTCAAACTTGAATACCTTAATTAGAGCAATTACAGAGTTAGTGGGTGTGGGTGGAGCTTTTTGAGCTTTTTTTTTTTGTCTGTTTGGCTTTTTGTTGGGGAGCAGTGGGAGTGGTGCTCATGGCCACCCAGTCTCTTGAGTGAGAGTGTGGACGTTAGTGAAAGCTGCATGTCATTTCTGAAAGGCCCCTTTTAAAACACTTGACAGTGGGTTTTGATCCCATATTTTAAAGTTGTGTGTTTAAATGGATTCCCAAAAACTCTTCCCAACGTTTTGTAGCTTAGTGTTTGATCGAGCAAGCTCGGTATCTTCCTGCAAGGAAAGGATGCAGCATAGCAGCTCAGTCTCACTTTTTAATTCAGTGGAAGTGCTGAAGTACATGCCTACCAATAAGCATTTCTCTTCTGATCATATAAAACTCAATCTGAAAAGGAGAAGACACTTTATGCTTCTCTCAATCCTGCTACGGGCTAAAAAAGGGTGCTGCAGAGGTGCCAAGCAAACTCTTGGAGGAAAAAAGTCTTTAAAGAAGAGTAGGGAGAACATGTCTAACAACTTAGTTATATTTCATAACAAAGAGTGTGTATCTGTTGGAAGCATTACTTGTTTTTCGTTTGTCCTTAAAAGTTGTTATTCTGTATTTCTCTTTCTATGAATCATTCATAGTGTTAGGTGTCTCAAGTGCGAGCAAATATTACTCACCTCCTTTCCCGATACAGGTAGCTGTGTGGGCGGGCAGGTGGAGGCAGGCTGGGCTACAGACATCGCTGTGTTTTCAATATATCTTTTTAGCCGACTGGAGTTTTCCTTCTAATCCCCAGCACGGATCAGCCACACACAGACCGCGCTAGAGTCATTATCCAGACATTTACCACATGACTCAAGCAAAATCCCGATCAAAGCAGACGATGTGTTTCGTATGGGGTAGTGCTCGTTTCTGACGCATGACTCACAGGGGCATAGGCCTGCCTGATTAGGCCAGATTTCTCACACCCCACATAATAGGATAGAAACAGCAAAAAGTGAAAAGGCATTTGTGTTCCCTCCCCTCGCACACCGTGTTTGCTCGAGTGAACAACAGGAAAAATAAGCTTTATTTTAGAGGTGCCAAGTGTCAAGCTAAAACATAAACCCTCTTGAATAAATAATCAAACAGTTTGTTCAATTGCAATGTAACTTATTGAAACTCTGGCCTACTGTTAGTACTGTTTCGTGTTATGTCTTTTTTCTAAGTGCTGTTCTCTAGTTATTTTCAGCAAACTGAGTACTATGGAATATGAAGATTTTCATCAATTTCATTTCTATACTTAAGCTCTTTTCATGATTTTCTTGCAACTTCTGTTTTCTGTTGATCTGTCCTATACTTCTCCGTTGTAACACCAGAACATCAGGTCAATGTGCCTCCAGTAACTGCTCGAACAAAACTATCATGAACTGTGTTTTCAGAGAGCTCAGACTAATTGTGTCAATTCAGCCTTTTAAACAGATCAAACACAGTGCAATCGGTTCTGGATGTGTGCTTTATGTCCTTCAAATATCATGTCGAATGTCCTTCAGATACCAAGACCGTAAGATTGCCAACTTTGTGTAACTCAAGCGGTTGTGGGGCAGGGTCATCTATCTTACAGTGTCTGCGTGCGTGGATTTGCATGCAAAGTTGTCCCAGAATCACAGAGCAATTGAGGTTGGAAGGGGCTTCTGGAGATCAGGTGCTCCAACCCCCCTGCTCAAGCAGGGTGAATAAATCCTGCATGTAGCACATGAGTTGCAAATCCCTGCTTGCTTTTATAGATGTGGTTGGTGTTGGATAAATGGACATCAGCGTTTTATGCTGGATTGCTGCGTCAAACCGATGTTAGCAATGTCAAAAGCTGATGTGTTACTGGAAGGCAATGTTTTCTTCCTAGAGGCATACATAATAATTATACTAAAGGACAGAGCAGCAAAGCCGTTCTAAGATCTTCATTTTTAATTGTCTTAATGCCTTTATATAATGGTCTCAAATTAATCATGAAGTCATTTGTAACTCCAAAATGATTTACAATCCGTTACGAGAAGGGGGCATGGAGGGAAGCGTGTGAAAGATGGCTCTTCATTATTCCCCTTTTACATATAGCCTGTTCTCTGCAGTAATGAATATATTAACCAAACAAATGAACCCTTGATTGCTCCCTGCAGTATTCTGATAACATACATTATTCCCCCCGTGGGGGAAGCAGCCACTCAACCACCAGCCAGTGCCTAAATTCGGTTATATCTGGAGACATTACAAAAAATAACCATATCATGGCTTTCTTTTTCATTTGTTTTTGTGGGGTTTTTTTTGTCCCCTTTGTTTTTGTTTTAAGTATATCATTGCTGGTATTAAAATTTAATTTAGTTTATGCAATAAAAATCTTGTAAAATTTTTAAATGTGGTACAGCTTTGTACTTCATGTGGTTTAATATGTTTTAGAGAATTATTTTAAGAAGTTTTACCCTTTTGCTAAACACAGACATTTCTGAATGTTTTATGGCAGAAAGTTGTTTTTGGCCGATGTGAGGTCTGAAACTAAAGCAGCTTGACTATGCCTTATTAACGAAGAGAATTTTGTATTTATAGTATTCTGACTCTTTTTTTAAGGCTGTTATCACTTAGTGGTAAGGAATATTTTCTTAGCAATGTCTTTGGTGACGAGAGCTATCAGCTGTAGCCCACCTCTTCCTGGGGAGTCATGAAATGAGCTGTTGCAGCATGAAAGTTCAGCCTCTTTGCTGGAGCAATCGCCCTATGAGCTGTTCAGAGTGGCTCTTGCTGGCACATCTGAGTCGGTGCTGCTGTCTGCATGGCTCATAGAGGAGCCAGATGGGCTTTCAAACCTGGCTCTGAGCCCTATGGAAAGCTGAAGGGAAATCTAAGGTCTTTCTGGTGTCTCTTAAGTGCAGAAGAAACTCCTGGCAGTTTCACCTGATTTAACAGTTGTGGTGACAAGCTAGGAAGAGTCTATAGGATGTAGGAATAGTGAGAGTGGAGGCTGTTCTTGGAAAGGTTTTTGGTACAATGCCATAATTTCATAAAAGGATTTTGTTGTTGTTGTTGTCTTGGCAACTGGTATCGAATCTTAAAGCTAATTGAAGATTTATTTCTGTTTCTGCTCTTAGCAGGGTAGGGCTCCTAGGGATCTTGTGACACCTTCGGGAATTCCTAAGGAATGATAGACAGTGTAGATATTGATCTAAAATTGCCATTATTCATCGGAGAGAAGGCACCCTGCCCCTCTCTGCAGGTTAGATAAGGAAAAGATAAAGATTTCATAATGCCTTTGAGAGGCAGAGAGGAGAAGGTGACTGGTACAGGATGGCTTCTTGTTGCCTTCACTAAAGTTAAGGGAGCCTCATGATTTCATAAGAACATGCAAGGATAGCCTGAAAACAGACAGCGCTTTCAAGAACCAACTTTGGAATTATTAACCTGTGGGGTTTCTTTTTCTTTTAATTTTTAATAAAAAGATGTTTGCCCACTTAAGACATTTTGAGTGGTTGATGGTGTACGTGTTTTGATTTTTCTTAGTTTGTTTTTATTAATTGGGGTTGGGAAAAGCCATATGCAGAAGAGCTTCTACAATTGATTTAAATTATTATTGAAAAGGCAGAAAAAATGCTTTCCCTAGTTTTTGTTATTATTATTATTATAGTTTCCTGAATGTACTGGGAACTTGCCATGTTTTGAGTCAGGAAAAAGACCACAACCAATTTATTATTATTTTTCCTTTTAATGAAGCTGATTTCTTTTCCCACTATATGCACTTTTCAGTCCACTGATTTGGACAGGGGAATCTGTCCTTGTTAAGAAAAATAGTGAATAAAACAGAGTTGTTAGAATATTTTTGGATATGGGCTATGTTTTTGTTTTGGGTTCTACTGAAAATGCTACATTAACTTTGCCTCAGGACACTAATTAACAGACTGACCATTAATTGCTGGTAATAAGGAACTTGTCAGCAGTCATTGTTTCCTTAAACTGCCTAAATTCAAGGGGACAAATTTAGAAGAAAGTACCTCTCTGAAAGATCCTTGTCTTCCTTTCCAAATGAGAGAAACACCCAACAAGCGAACGGAAAGGACCTTGGGACTGTTTTATTGTTGGAGACTGTTAGTTTCCGAAATAAGAGGCTCCTCTCAAAATGACTGGTAATATGATACTAGATTAAGTTCTCTTTGCCTTTGCCTGGAAAGAAACCTTACTAGAAATAGTCATGAGAAAAGAATGAAATCATTCTTGAGGACTGAAGTGAATGGTAGCCACGTATATATTCCTTCCTTGTCTTCACTTATCTTGTTCATGTAATAAATGAAATGACGACTGATGTGTGTGGTGATATTACAGCCAGTAATAACAATTGCTACTTTTTCTCTATAGGAGAAAAGTCAGGCTGAAATCAGGCTAGGTATGCTGGGCCCAAGGGCATTTGGAGTGAGGTTAAAGTGCTCAGATTTAAGGCTGGAAAAGAATTCCACTAAACAAAGATGATGGTAGTTTTCAGGGAATTCACAGACAATTTCCATCAGGATTTTTCAGGAAGAATATGATGCTGATTATTCACATCTGGCTCTCAAAATGATATGAGAGAGTGCCATTACAGAGAAATCAGTTGTTTTATTCATAATAGGTAGCAGTGGGTTGTTATGTGGTTTACGCTATGGAGAGATATAAAACTATATAAGACATCTATAAAAGATAGTTCTCCTGAGAATGCGAGGGTTCTCCTCTGTTAATGCATTTGCTTTTCTTAGGAGGAGCTCAGGAGGCCAGTTTTTTGTTTGGTTAATGATGACCTTCAACAACTGCACCTCTTTTTCTCCATCACTGAATATTTCATATAATTAAATTATTCTTTCCCTCTCACTATGCCCTTCCCCTGTCCCCTCTCTCTCTCCCCCCATCCAAAGATATGGTCTTTGGAGAATTTTACCTTGGCAGTTCTGTGAGAAGGGATATATTGACCTTCTGTGTTATTTTTTCTGCCCTATCTTTAAGATTCCAGCACTCATCTTTGTGTTTGAATTGTAACTGAATTGCAAAACCTGTCCAATTAGCTTTTAGTGTTTGAAAGTGAAATGTGTAGAGAAAAACTGTATAACGTATCCAAACTCTAAAGTTCTGTGAATTTTCAGGTTAAATTGAGAAAATCAGTTGCACACTTAACTATTTATTTAGATTTAATTCCACTATAGTTCTCTCTCACAGCTGGAATTTTCTACTCTCACACCTGTAAATTTGACCCAAATCATTGTCACGTTACCTACTGTATGAGCAGTTGGCTGCTACAAAGAAGATCATCCGTCAGGAGTTGAATGGAGTTTTCATTAACCTGTGGGTATTTTCATTTGACTCTTTAATTAAAATTGAACAGGAGAAAGACATGTAAAGCAGAAGCAAAAAAAAAAAAAAAAAAAAAAACAAAAAAAGACAACTGTGTCTCAAACAGAAGAGAAGATACAAGACAGGCTGGAGAGGGGAAACATGGTCAGTGACAACACGTTGCGTGTCTGTCCTCACGGGTAGAGATCAGCATCTACAGAAACAACCGGTGGAAAAGAGCTGGCGAGGTAGCAGTTTTAAAAGGTTTCGGTGATCGTTGTAGCTTACAAGTTGAACATGTGTCAAAACTCTGTTGCTGGGAGGCGAGGATGCATGTGTATGAGGACCCGTAAGAAGAAATATACCTTGAAAGAAGCATGAAGAAGCGTTGTGCTCCACTGTGCTTGCCATTGTAATACCGCAGGAAGGAAACGATGAGTATTTGGAGCCTCCCCTCGCAGTATGGTGCGATCTGCAAGAGAGTGACGGTCCAAAGGGCAACGATCAGAAGTCTAAAGATGTTCCCATGGATGGACTACAGAGTTTGGGAGCTGCTTCATCTAAAGCAGAGAGGACTAAGGAGGGATATGATGACAGTCTTCTAATATTTGAAAGCGGGCAGCAAAGAAATGTTTTGTTGTTTTTTGTTCATGCATATAAGGAGAAATAATGGGCCTATATTCTATGGAGAAACAAGAAGGTGCAGCATTAGGAATGCTCTTCTAACGCTAAGGAGACTGATAAATAGCCAAAGGCTGATGAAAATTTTATAACATTTATAGGTGGTGCTGTGGATGGGTTGTCATGTTGGATGTCAGCAAAGGCTTAGCTGATCCTTTGGTTCACTGTGAATGCATGGATCTACGATGGTGAGCTCTTAGGGTTGCCTCCAGACCCCTAATACTTCCGTGCAGTCAAACATCTTACTGAATCGAGGCTATTGGGAGGGCAACTATTTCTCTGTCAGACTTGAAGTTTATTTTTTATGAGGTTGAGACTTAGTCATAATGACTCTAGCCATTCCGTTATCAGACAGTAGCTTGTGAGAGAGAAAATAAGGGATTATGCTGCAGTAAAAAAACTGAGCTCATTTCTGAAGTCTGAACTCTAGTAAAGATTATACCAGCACATAGTAAAGAGCTGGTTCTTGCCTCCAGAAGTTTAAAATCTATGTGAGTGACAAGAAACAACTTGTAGATGAAACAGATTGGTGGAATTGGATAGTGGGAGGGTGAGCTCATTGTATAGGAGTGTAGCTATCGCCCAATACATCTCTCGTCTTGGCCGCGCATTGCTGGCTGGCACCGTTTGGTGGGCCTTGTGGCAGGAGCAAGCCTTAAGGTGGGGCGGAATCCAAACTAAATAGCTCTTTATTTTGAGACATACATACCCTAAACTTATTAAATGTTTGGGAGAAGGTGAAGGAGCAATGGGTAGGACTCAGTAGCTGATGAGCTCTTGTGGAAACCTATTGCTGCTATTTCTGAATTCCTTCTGATTCTCACCCAGAAATGACACCGCCTTTGCTGCAGGGACACGGTGTTTAGTAAGGTGCTTAAATGTGCCAACCTGGCACACATCCTCCTTGAAGGTACAGTGACAGGCTGGCACGTGGGCTGGTAAGATTAATCAGCCTCCTGTCTCTCACGTAATTAACAGCCAACAGGCCAAGGATTGAAGTGGACTTTGGAAATCCTCAGTTTCAAACCTGGCTCTTGTTGACTGCATGTTCAGCCTTGGGGAAGTCCTATCTGCTTCTATTTTATTTTATTTTATTTTATTTTATTTTATTTTATTTTATTTTATTTTATTTTATTTTATTTTATTTTAT
>JAWLRI010000262.1:74891-96255 GCA_034781795.1 Crypturellus tataupa | reverse complement strand
TTCCCTTCCCTGCCCTTCCCTTCCCTTCCCTTCCCTTCCCTTCCCTTCCCTTCCCTTCCCTTCCCTTCCCTTCCCTTTTCTCTTTCCTTTCCTTTTCCCTTTCCTTTCCTTTCCTTTTCCCTTTGCTTTCCTTTTCCCTTTGCTTTCCTTTTCCCTTTGCTTTTTCCTTTGTTTTCTTTCCCTGATCCTCTCCTCTAAATGCAATAGAACTGCCTTGGTGCCAGCAGGCAGCACGAAGCAAGTCAAAGTGCCCTGGGAACGACCGCATCCGTGTTTTATATATGTTTTCTTCATTTGAAAGATTGTCTTATGGAGCCAGAGGGAGTGCTTTGGGCACAATATATAAATGAACTGGTTGCTGAACTGCGTAGGAGGGACTCAAGTGCTGGAAAGGGAAGCTTGCAATAAAAGCTCCTTCTGCACGGCGCGCAAAGGCGTTGGAGCTGCCCAAGTCCAACCTCGTGCTATTTCCAGGGGCCCGAGGTGGCCTAGAAGTGCTGTGGAGGTTGAGCTGCTCAGAATAGAAACCTGGCTAGCAATGCTCTTCTTTCAACATCATGTTAATGCAGGACTCTCAGCTGACAGGGGGGGAAGATTGATGACATGAATCCAAAGACATTCTCCGACTATCCCAGAAGGTGGAAGCCAGATTTGGCTACAAGTGCATTCGAAAAGAGCAAGTCTGTAGAATTCAGGTCCAGTTCAAGCTATCACATGTCCTCCAAAATATAGAGACATTTGGATCAAACATTTTGGTTAAATTCCATCTCCAATTTCCAACAAATGTTCTAAACTTTTAAATCTCCTTTTGCTCCTACTTTTCTTTCCTGAGTGTATTTTCTTTCCTATCCTTGCCTATTTAGAAATGTCAGTCAGTTTTACCCGGGGCTTTTATGACTTTGCTATGTCATTAGTTTTTTTTGGCTTTTTAGTTTAGGGACTTTTTCTTCCTCCACTACTGCAATTTTAAGGACTAAGCAGCAATCTCAACCACACATGCGTTCTGTTGGAATATCTGCTAATAACTGGACACAATTAAAATACAGTTAGTGCTCTAATTTACTAAAGTTGGGTGGGGTGGATTTTTTGTTTTTGTTGGGGGGGTCTGGCTTTTTTTTCCTTCTTCTCAAGATATTTACAGTCATGTAGGAGCTGGAATATCCTTGAAATATCCATTCCTCCATTTTGTAGCTCTGATGACAACATGGATTATGTGGAAAACCAGCAAAAATAGTTGGAAATAGAATTCATAGCAAGTCAGACTTTTCAAAGGACTCGGTAACTTAATTAATTAATTTGATTAGAGATTTTCTCCGTAAGAACCAAGTGATGCAATGAATGAAAATTTTTGAGCATCCCACCTGATAAATTCCTTGGTTTATGTAAAACATGTGCTTATAATTGAGGTTAGTCCTTCAATTGATGGTTTTGCTCTCTGCAAAACTCATGAATCAGCCCAGCTAGAGGGCTAGAAAAACACTTTTCTATTTAATACAGTAAATTGTTTTAACCAGCAAGCTGGGCACTGTGGGGAGACAGGTCGCTCTGGTGAAGACTTAATAAATCAGGGGAGGGATTGGTGCAGCTTTTGCATACTGGCTCTGAATACAAAAAGCGGTGGAGAAACACGTATATTCTGATTCAGTTTGTGCAATAAGAGCTTAGATTCTCCCTCCCTCTCTATCCCTGTCCCTCATGCAGGACACGGGCTAGATAATATTCTTGAGATTACCAATTAATCTTCTTTTTGTTCATTGTGTGAACCCAGACTTGTTTCCTGCATTCAAGCTCTGCCTTAAATATGAAATTGTTAATTTCATCACAAGGTTCTATTTTTTTTTTTCATAATTCTTATCACTGCATTTTCTGAGTGCTTTGAGAACTCTTTTCTCAGCATATCAATGAAATGAAGGAAGCATTATCTTTGCTTTGCATCCTGGAAACTGATGTGCAGAAAGATTAAGCTAAATGTATCCATTCATTTTAGGGAAATCTGAGATGCCCAGGACCTGGTTTCTTTTCCAAGTACTTTGAATTAGCGTGATCTATTCAAAGCAGAGTATTACAGTCATATGTGACTAGCTCTTAGGTTCAAAAATGGGCATTCAAGTTGTGTATCCAGAAGATGAATTAGAAAGAACTCGTGGCCATCTCTGACAAGTTGTATATAAATGGCTCACCTGGTATTTCAAAGGTGTATAATTTGAGTGGATTATCCTGGCAACTCCTGGAAAATCCTGGAAATCCTGGCAAATTGGGGTACCTCCCAATTTGCAAGTTCCTCCTTCAGAACATGAGTATTGCAGCTATCACAAGAAAGACTACTAAGCTTATATTTTGCCAAAAATGAGCAAAAGAGTATTTCTTCCCTTACCCCAAAACTTCATTCTTTGAAGTAACCAAACCATTTTGATTAAAATGAATAACAATGTCTCATTCAGCCCACAAAAGAGCAGAATAAACAATTTCTATCAGACAATTGTAACTTGGCAAAGTCATAAGCAAAGGAAAATAGGATTATACAATGGACTGTGGGGCAAATATTAATGGGAGGGGATCTGATTGCCTGAAAGAGTCAAATAACCTCAGAAACTGCCTGTCTCAAATATTAAGTAATGCATAAAAACGAACAAGCAACCGAACAAAACCCAGTAGATCATAGTGCAAATGTAGACATAGAGTAAGGATGTTACATCTTGGACTTTTTCCCCGTGTTCAGACAAGAAGGAAAAAGAGTGGGAAGAACCGAGCCAGCTCCCGCATTTTTGTGTGGGCCCGCAAGGCTTCGCCGCCAGCTGATAATCGATCTGCGCACAGGGATTACGGCATTAGGCACAGGGATGCTTGAGCGTGGCAGGTCAGCGAGTTGATTCCTTGAAGGCTACTGAAGCTAAAAAGTTTGCTTTGGGTGTGGGAAGCATCCTGAGGGAAAAAAATAACATGGGAAAATTCCACATTTGCTCCCTCCTGGTTACTTTCATGTCAAACAGTCTCTGTTCCCGAGTGCAGTTGTGTGGGGTTTTTTTTTGTTGTCGTCGTTGGGTTGTAAAAACTCAGGCTTGCCTCTTGGATGCGGAGACTTGCAATTTGTGTATACAGCGGATCTGGTGAAGAAGGTGCCAGTTTAAATCCCAGTTTTAATGCATTTCTTTGACTGCAATAGGCAGTTGGAAGAGAGAAGCCGTTTCGGTGCCCAAGTCCCTTGCTGCAGCAGGAGAATGCACTTGAGTAACTTGCATGTTTTTTGGTCCATTCAGATAAGCAAAGGCAAATTCTTGCCTGCTTCCACAATGTTCTGCGTATCTCCCAGTGTGTTTCATCACCAACTTACCTAAAACCCCTTTTTTCTATATTTCTATATTTCTAAAGGAAAGGCAATTTGGAAAGAAAATGTGCTTCTTTCTTTTGTTCATTTGTTTAGGTTTTTTTGCCCCTCATGCTCGGATACTTACAGATATGACTCTTTTCCTCTTCTATTAAATACACATGTGTTTTTACTTTCCTTTTTTGGAAATCTGGAATAGACAGAGGAATGTGGGTTGACCAGAATCAGCGAGGAGGTTGGCATCAACAAAGGCAGAAAGTGCTGTGTGTTTTAGGCTTGTTTCTCTAGGTCACGTCTTTTCTGTCATAGATTTTGCCCTGCTCAGGGATTTTAGAGTCCTACGAAGAGCAGGTTTTTAGCACAGTGGCAAACCGTGCTTTAGAAAAGGCTGTTTAGTGACAGACAATTAGTGCATATTTCAAATGGAAAACGCACCTCATTTATTTCTTAAAAGCAACATCAACAACAAAAAAAAAACCCCAAAACAGTGCTTTTTGCTAAGGAGAGGGATGTAAGAATCAAAGGAAGTGTTTACTGAGAACAGCTAGCTTGAAGACAGCATTGCCCTTGCTTTCTGGAGCCTCATAACTGAAGACATTTCACAGCATGAAGATGCTGCAACATGTCATGTCAAGACTTTAATTCTATTTTTCAAATTAAGCTAATGTCATTGTGCAAAAAGATGTAAGAAGTCCTGCAAAATGTATAAATAAATCTTATATCCATAGCACAGAATATAGCATATAGCTTATATGCTAGAGTTTACATGTATTAAAATTCAATTTTAATTGCATATGTATTAAAATTATTTCAAATAATTTCTATAACCTGTTATGTAACATTTTGATTTCCATGAGGAAGCGTAAAAGTACTTTCCTAGTACTTCCATGAAAGATGATACTTTGATATTACCAGAATGCATGGTTCCTTAAATTTCTCAGCTCCTTAGTTTGTTAAAATATAATACATTATTGAATGCAGTAACAGTTGATAAAACTGATCGGTTCAAACTTCTGAAGAAACCTGGAGCAGTAATCTTAACTACACATACCCCGTATAGGAAATAACATGCTGTTGTGCAGTGACAACCCAAAACAGCACAATCTGGACGTTGGGCTACTGCAGAATCTTATATATTCCGTGTTTTCTATGCAGTTATTGAGGTGGTTCCTTCAGGCTCAGTGCTACTTCTTTGGATGCTAGGTGTTAATTTGCTATTTCTTTGAAATGTAGAAGTTATTTGAAGCTATTAAATCTACTGAGCAATTCCTGGCAACTACCATTCTCTGTCTCAACACAGACTGCTCTTAGTTTTACCTCCTTCGGCGGAGTAGAACTTGGTTTCTATAAAGATCTGATATTCCTGTTGAGTTAGGGGAATCTTCGATCCCCATCTTGGTGTGACTTTCGGCTGCATACGAGGATGTGTGATATCCCCTACATGAATGTCTCCCTTTGAGCATGGAGACATTCCAATTTGGAAGGGACCCCAAGATAATATTTTTTCTTTAAATGAGTATTTTCTTCACCCAACACAAATGCAACCAGCCATGATTAATGAGCAGCTTTAGGAATTAGATTAATTCTTGTGAAAATTCTAGCTATTAGTTATAATCATTGAGGAATGTCTGAATAAACAAACAAACAAAGTCCACTTTCTTTGTACCAGGTACAGTTTTACATGCCTGACTAGAGATGGTTTTGGTGGATTTGGCGGGTATAGGGTTACCTGTAGTAATGACACAAGATGATAAGTGTTAAAAAATAAAAACAAGGGAAGGCAAATAGCATCTATGTCACTTACATGCAGGCAGGAAAGGATGGCTATTTTGTGGGGAATTTTTGGAAGCCACTCTCAGCGGGGACGTACAATATTAAGGGAACACAGAAAGGTTGAGGTTGGAAGGGACCTCTGGAGATCATCTAGTCCAACCTCCTGCTCCAGCAGGGACACCCAGAGCACGTGGCACCAGGTGGCATCCAGGTGGATTTGGAAGGTCTTCAGAGAAGGAGACTCCACAGCCTCTCCGGGCAGCCTGTTTTACGAAGTATAGGAAGTCAGATACAGGAAAAACAAAGCACAAAACATGAGCTTTCACTGAAAGCCATTATATTGCAGATCCCAAAGATCCAGGTTAAAATAGTTAAGCCCAATTCTGGATTTTTTTTTCTTCTAAATACTTGATTTTGCATTACGTAAGTGTTTGGTAACTACATTGATTCCTACATGTGTGACGATTCAGTTAAAGTGAGACTTAGCGCTCAGCTGCTCTTAGTTTGGCGTTTGCAAAAGGCAGTGTGCAGTCTCCCTCATTCATTCCTAGACTGTTACTGCTTCGCCACTCCATCCTTTAAGTATCTGTAGTTTTTTATTTAATTTCCATTCATATTCTGTCATAACTTATGGTCCAGAGTTTTTAAAAATAATCTCTTGTGGTCAACTGCAGATCACTAACTCTTACGTAATGCTCCACTGACACAGTAGCAGGATTTTCCAGCATTGACGAATGGATCATTGTTAACATTTCAGGCAGAATTTGATTTTTTGTGCTGTGATTCTTGAGTAACTGGATTAAAATATTGAGGTACAGCTGCTGATATGCCATCTTGATATTTCTTTTTTTTTTTTTTTCTAATGGACATCTGCTTTAGCCAGCTTGTAAATTTCCACATAATTTTCATTCCCTGAATCAATCAATCTGAACCTATCTCCAACTTTATGTGAATGAGCGACCCACTTCGTGCTTATAAAGGCCTCATTGGCTCTTTTTCTGCAGCTATGCACAAGGGTTTAACTGGAACATTTTGCCACACATACATTTTTGCCAGGGCTTTGACGCTTGTTAGCCAATATTTTTGTAGGCCCTTACTAAGTAGGAATGAGCTAGTTTCTTTACAACTGCTAGTGATTCCTTGATCTGCCAGCTACAACACTCAGTATTTCTAGACTTTCTCCTGTTTGCTTTATGAAAACTGTTCTCTTAAGCAGGAAGCTCTTCAGCTTGACTTTTTAATAACTACGAGGTTCAAGCAGGCTTTATTCTTCCTGTTGTAACTGATCTCTAATTTTACAACTTGAACTCTACCTTAGAGGATCTTTGACCAGGCATACTCGGTTTCTTTTCTTTCACTTCTGTTTTGTAGACATTTTTCCAAATTAAAGGTGCAAGTCAAACTTCTCACTTTTAAATGGCTTTGATTCAAAACCAATTTTTTTTTTCTCTAAGGAACTTACCTACCCACAGAGTTACCCGCTATATTAAAGCAAACCAAATACAAGACGACTGAAAGGACAGATGAATCATAACTGTGAAAGCCTCAGCAGCCAAAAATCATGCCAAATGATTACGTTTTTTTACTTGTCTGGACAGCCAGGGTTTGTCTATGCTGGAGTATTTTTCTTTTTTTGGTAATTACCTTCAATTACGTGGCTGCCAATTCACTCAAGGCAGTTAACACATTTCTAAAAGCCAGTCTGGGTAGATTTATTTCAGGATAAGAATTCTTGTGCTTTATACTTCTCCAAGTAAGTGAAATTTAAGAGAGAAGCATGAATACCTTGAGGAAATATCTAGTCTAACTTAAAAATCAAGGGAAATAAAACAAGCTGGAGTTAACTGGCAATAAGTTAACCCACTTACTAGCATGGACTCTAGAGTCATGTTTA
Source organism: Crypturellus tataupa (assembly GCA_034781795.1). NCBI lineage: Eukaryota > Metazoa > Chordata > Aves > Tinamiformes > Tinamidae > Crypturellus > Crypturellus tataupa. Next base: position 89,263 of record JAWLRI010000262.1, on the reverse strand, counting down.
TATTAGGAAGGAAAACTTTCTTCAATGTCAAAGATTAAGCTAATTTACATGTAAACTTAGAGTAATGTTATATACCCAGAATAAAGTTAAAAATTATAAGCCAACTATTAAAAACAGGGGGTGGTAAAATGGTTGCCAGTTTTCCAGTTCAGATTTAAAACTTACTTAAAGAAAAATAACATGCTGCTACAATAATTAAGAAAAAAAAAAAAGCTGCTCAGCTCCTTTAATATATCCCATGCTAGACAAAGGGCCCATAGTTGGACTAATGGAGAGGGAGAATCTCAAAATTCATAAAAGTCACTGAATTGTAACTGAAGTTGGATGCGAAAACCTGGTTGGGAGGTAGGAGAGCACGCAAGAGAAGTGGGTAGAACAAGTGGTTAAGAGCTCACAAGCCCCCACTGGCTTTGCCCATTGACTAAAAGTGCGTGGGCATCTGTGCAGTGTCAGCTAAATAGTCCTCTGCTGCAGGAGAGGGTGGAAGAATACGGACAACGAACCTGAAAGACCTGAAAGGAGAAGCAGCTGGTTATATGGTGACTTATGCCAACCTTACCTTGCGTCAGTGAGGTAAACCGAGCATTAGCTGTTGGCTTGGTGGGACCCATTTTTGGATCCGTTACTGTGTGTGGTGATCTAAAAGAAGTGTATTTTAAGTGCTTGAAAGTGTCCTGCAAAGGTCTTAGGTGGTTTAGTCTGAAATTCTTGACCAAGGTTAGTCCCCATGTCTGTGTTAAGGGGCTAGGTTTTCAACTGTGCTTGCCAGTCTTTGACCACAAAGCCAGACAGTTTACCGAATACCTGTTTGTTTAGTAAGCATAGGTGCCCAATATTTGAAAACCTGAGGTTAGCTCTTATTTTTTTCAAAATTAAGCTGAAAAGTACTGCAAAAACACTGTTTACTCCAAGAGCACTGCCCCCGTGTAGGAAATAACGTCGCATTATCTACCGGCGAAGAAGGCGCTCCAGAATATCACTAGCATCATCGTCCTAAATGTGGGGGGATATTCTGGGGCTTCTCGTAAGGGATGTGGGCGGTTATCTCAGTCACTTTCCAACCACAAGATGCCGTATCTTTTCGGCCAGGCCTCATATGCCCCAGCAAAGCAATGTGGTAAGCCCGCATTGCTCATGTCTGCACAGCCCTTGGCGCATGGGTTAAGCAGAGGGCAGCTGCTTCGAGGCTCTTTACTCCCTTTGTTAACCCAGTGCCGAATCCACCAGAAAAATAAATAAATAAAGGGCGGCCGGGTGAAGCAGCAGCTCCCTGAGCTCAATTCTGGTTTTATCAGGTTTTCTCTTAGTGAAAAGGCTGCAGTCTGCCTGTTTAGTTTGCATTCAGGGAAGGGCTTTTAACAAATGGTCTCTCCTTCTGTGTTATTGACATCCATAATGATTTAAGGGCGAGCTATGGAAGTGAACTTTCCGCTACAAAAGCAGATTAAAACAGCGACCAGCTTAGTCAGCAAACCACAGTTACTTGCTCCGCGAAGAGGAGTCGAGCCCAATTCAGGCGAGCTAACCGCAGCCTTGGACACCTGATCATACGAGTCCGGGAAATGTAAAAATCAATGTTCCAAAACGGGAGAATCAAGCTGTGATCAATGGAGCACTGTTCAGACTTTGGCTCATGTATCCCTGGAAGTCCTATCTGAAAAACCCTCTTATGCTTTGAAATGGAGACACTGAAGATACACTGTAAAAGAGAAGCCCGTGGGCATTTTCTGTATCCTTTAGAGGAAATATACCTGCAACCATGCTACTTTGGATGCCAGTTAACTTGGCAAAACTATCTTTGTTTACTTGTTTGTTTGTTTGTTTTTTCCTGACTTTTGCTTGTATTATTAGAGGTCGATTGGCTAAAGGCTTTTTAAGTATTAGTGTTTTATGAACTGCGAATGTATTGATAAAATGATCAAAATGATTAGCACTGTAACAATCAAAGTGTAACCATCCAAGTATACAGAAGGAATAAATATCCACTCCAAAATAGGGCTCGATTCAGAGTTTACTGAAGCCACTAAAAGTTGAACTCAGAGGTCATTCCTCTGCACCCATCTGCCCACTAGATTGTTGGCAAGTTGTGCCATCCTAGATGCTGGATATTATGGATTTTCTCTAGTTCCACTAAAGCCGCCGTCCCACTGTGATGACTAGAGTTGTCATCCCACTATGCAGGAGACCCCCAGCTGCACTGGGACTTGCACCCTGAGTGTTGACAGCTTCTTCACCCTTCTTTTTATATGAGTTCTTGGCAAGTCTGTGCTGTTTCATTTCTCAATGTGGGGCATGTCCTTTAAAGAGCAGGATGAGATAATGCAATTATGGAGATATTTTTGCTGCTGATTTCTCTTTTAGAAAATAGGAATACTTTGACTGTTGTTCAGTTCTGACTCAGTAGCTGGCAATATTATAGAAACAGTCCTCAGAAGTCATCCCTCCTGTCACAACACTGAGCAATGAGAAGGCCTTTAATTTCCTCTGATCTGTCTGGAGAAAATGTCTCCCATCATTTTCTATCTTTTCCAATCAGATAGTTTAAAAAATAACTTCTGTTTGCTCTTTGAAGGCTCAGAGCATGAACTATTAGAAAAAAAATGTTACAGGAATAGAATTCAACACCTATGAACAGATGTGCCCTTCTCACTCATCTCACCAGCCCAAAGCTTGGTATTCTGGGTTTTCTCCTTTGTTTCTCCATGGTTTTGCTATCCTGCTGGAAAGAAAGATATTTACCCAAGATGGTCAGCATGATCATGAAAGTTTACTTTCTTTTCTCACAAAGTTACTGGGTAGAAACTTCACATTTATTTCCCACAGGAAGGGAGGTTTTGGAACCTCCCCACCACTTGATTTCCCTACAACATTGTTCCTATTCAGCTTTTTGTTCCTCTAATATAATCTATCCTTGAATGCTTGTATCAACCACAGTTAGAACTTGTCCCATACATTTCAGGGTTATTTGTTCACATCAAACAAATCGCTGTTTTTTCTTTATAATAGGGTAGTCCCTCTGCTTTCACAGATTTACTAGTATAGATTGGAAAACATCTGAAGGGAGAACCCTGTTGTCTATGTCCAATACTCAAATAAGACCCTGCCTTTTATTCTCATGGTTATTGTAGGCAATAAAGGGACGTTATCACCAGCTGAATTCAGTTTTACCCAGTGATCTTCTATACCCTGACAGCACAAGGGATTCGCTGGGACTTTACAGTAACTGGTTGCAAAAAGAAAGTTACGTTTGTAGGGTTTTCAGCCCCATCCAATTGTCTCTTGGAACTCCAGGGGTATTGTTCTACCCTTCGTCTTTTGCCCATCTGACGGCTCTGTAGACCTGGAAGATAGTCCTGCTCAGAGTGGAAGGGACCATAATTAAATTCCTGCATTTCTAGAGGAAAAGAAAAATAGCCCGTTCTGGCAGTGAGGTGCAGGGGGTTGGCAGAGCGTGAGCACATTCAATCAGCTCCCCAGCGCAGCTGGAGGCAACTCCAGGCAATCCAGGCTTTCCGGGATGCCATGAGCACTTTCCTTGCTCCACAGTAACCCTTTCTCCTACATTCCTACCTTTTTCCCTATCTGTATTTGCATCAGGAATGCCTGGATTCTTCTTCTCGTCCTTCAGTGTTGTTTGATTTTTAAACTTACTCTTTTTTCCTTCTTTCTCTCCCCTTACTTGTTCCCAGAGTTCCTTCTGCAGCAAAGGGACTCTCTGCACAGTCCATCTTTCTGCTGCACTGCCCGGTGTCTTCTGGGGACAAGCATCGTTTCCTGAGCTTTGTCCTGATGGACTGATGCCACAGCTGAGAAACGAGGTGTCATCCCTGCTGTCTCTATCCTTTCTCCCAAATTTAGGTAGTATTTATTTAATTCTCTGCTTTCTGATGGAAAATATTTTCCAGTAAAGTGTATGAGGAGTTCTTGTTCATACTTCTTGCTTTCTTCACCTAGGGAACAGAGAATCTCTCTTTTTCTACTCATTGGTGCAAGTTGTGCTGAAATGTTCAACTTCTGGTTCAAATTTCCTCCATTCTTCCTCAGACTGTATTCAATGACTCTGTATTATATACAGCTTGATTGCCTTTGCTTAAGGAAGTGAGCTGGCTAAAGGTTTGTGATTTGGTTCCTCTGATTTTTTAAGTTCATTTTCATTCATTTCATATTGTGTGTCTAACGTAGTGATCATCTTTTTTTTTCCCTCACTTTTATCCATCTCTCATTTCCACCAGGAGGCCCATGGCAATTAAAAGTACAACAAGTCTTTATTGCTTTCTTCTTTGACTAATATTCTTGTGCATATTATTCTGTTCTCAGGAAACCCACACCATATTGCATTTGTCTTACTCTTATCCCCGTTGCCTTTAACACTTGCAATTCTTATAAAGGTTTTAAAAATAATCTCTGCTTCTGTGCATATTGTTGGCTTTGCCAGGGACACAATGATGCCCCAGTTTTGACATTCAAGGGTCAGTTGTGACCCTGAGCCTTGGATTTAGACTTGGATTCATAAAATAGCAGCCTGCATGAATGTGTGGGGCTTTTTGTCTGTTTGTTTGTTTGTTTCTTGGAGAATTCCTGTATAAAGGGGAAAGTAAGTTGGTAATTAGCCTGTCCTAATAGCCTCTTCTATCCGTTAGTATCTAGTTAGGCAGAAATAAGTATTGGTGTGCTGGGACAAAGCTGAATAGCACTTGAATTTTTCTGCAACATGTAAAATCAGCTGTTAGGGAAGGTGAAGGTATTACCCTGCAGGATGTAAACACTAGCTATGCCAAACCAAGTCTTCACACAAAACTGTGTGTTAGTCCTCAGGAGAGAAGACACTGAATCTCCAGGAAACTTGGAGAAGGCCACAAAAATATGTTTTGTTACCTACATAGCTCTGCTTATATGAGTTGCAAAGAAAGAAGGCGCTGGCTGAAATAAATGCCTCTCATTTCCAAAATCTGCTTGGATTTGTTCTCTCTTCACTTGCTGATCAAGAAAATAAAGATAATGCTGGAAAAGATGGTGAGGAACAGATCTCCTTGTTTGGTTACTCTTGAATATATTTACTAATATATTCATTATAGTTATAATACTATAACTAATTGCTATAATTATATCTAATATAACTAATTGTGATAACTAATATTAACTGACAGAAACATTTCTGTATCTGTAAATCTGAATCCTATCGTAGAGGACAGTTATAGAAAATCAAGGATAAGCTTATTAGACTGTCTTTGCTTGTTAGATTTTCTAACACAGCCGCTTTACATCTATGATAATGTTTTTTCTTACCAAGGAGTGTTTATAGGTAGACCTGATGACCACTTCCTCGGCCTTCTTGAGACCAAGTGGTCTAAAGGTGCTTTGCCCAGCTTCAAATTTCCACATGTTCTAGAACCCAGAGAACACCCAGCAGCAATTTACATTCAAGATGGGTAAAGTTTTTACTAGCCTGGTGTTTCAGAGACATGTTGGATTACGCTCAGATACAGGATTCAGGTTAAAGGTAGCAGTCCTATTCCAGCAAGCTACATAGCTGTGAAATGAATCAGACCACATTTAAGACTATCCTCCAAGCCCGATGAAGCTCTCTGGAGATGACCCTCTCAACCAGAAGGATATCCGTGAGCCTCAGACTGTGCATTTGAGGCTCCCTCATCCTGCTCCACTGTTCTGCCCTGAAATGAAAGGCAGACAATGATGCTAATAATTTGGGTTGTGCGAGGATGTAGGGTCACGCAAGGATACTGCCTAGAACAGATTTTCTCCCCATGTGCACCATGAATCATGTCAGCTTGTACTACTGGTTATATATGCAGGGCGAGGGAAGAGAGAGGAGGGAAGAAACAAGCAGTAGTGCGGCAGTATGAATAATCCCTTGTTACAGCTATTGACAATCCTCACACCGAGTGAAATACGGCTGATGCATTAACAACAAGGAACCGTTAGGGACCAGTTGTTTTCCTCTCCCACCTTGCTTGCTTGGCTTGACCCCTTGTGTTAATTCCTCTTCTGAATCGCCCGTTTGCAGGTTTTTGATTGTCATAAGACTGTTTGAACCTTGCTCATCAATTAGAATCAAACCCCTTTTCTTCTGATTTTTTTCCAAGTCTCCTCTGAGCCAAAACTAATGAATGTCATCTTATGTGATCTGTTTTCCTGGCATTTTAACAGAAGCCCAGAAAGAGTGGAAAACTGAGAGGAATCTCTTCATGAGTAGCCACTGTGTAAGTATCTCTATAGATCAGCTCGCTCTGTCAGTAAATGTGCTGAGTGAAGATACTAGGGTTCCTGCTAAGCCCACTCCTTCACTTTCTAGTAACTCTTCTCGGTGATTGGATTTAGATTCTAGATCTAAAGTAATGACTGGCTCAAAGACTGACAGCTGTTTCTTCAGAATGCTACCTGAGATTTCAGAACATAATGTATATGTCTTCTCTCTTAATTTTAGACCTAAAAGATTTGAGGTATCCAAATAATATTACAATTCTTTCCCGTCATTTGGGTAGTTATCTGCACCCATCATCTATACCTTTGAAGTTTATGTCTCATAGCAGAGCTGGAATGTAATGTCTCATTTCACTGGAAAGTGCTGCAATATTATCAACAACATGAGGTTACGATTAAGAAAATAAATCCAGTGTTAAATCTGAATTTCTTGGCTTAAGTGGTTTAAGACATGCACAGAAATTCTGTTTGATTCAGAAAGAGATTTTTCATTGATCTAAATCAAATGAGCAAGAGAACTAATTTTCAGAGACGAGAACAGGGTTTTATTAGCACGAGACCTTTCAAAATGTGGGTGGCAAATATTGTTTCAACTTGACGCTGTGCACATGAAGCTGAATTCCAGATACTTTCTACAGCACATTCAAAGTCATAGGATACTGATGCGATGGCACTGATTTTCTGGGCTAGGTGCTAAAAAACAAGCACCACAGAGTAGGACCTGTTGAGATGCTCTCTGGAAACCTCTATGCCTCGTGGTTAGGAGCAGAGAGGGTGGATGTGACAGGTTTCCTGGATTGAACTCGAACCTCCTCCAAGGCAGCACCAAACCCTGGTTGCTCTGAACCATCTTGCCCGAAGATGCCTTGGCCAAAGCTGGGCTTTCTATGGACAGAGATTGCCAGCAGCAAGTACAGCTGAAGTTTTCTTCTTTTGGCCTCCTGTCCATAACAATCTGCGAAAGCAGACACTAACTCAATTATTTGTGGCCTGGGGCTGATTTAATTCAATTCCACAGTGGCAGAGAACCAAGTCCTAGAGACCAGTGAACTATTATTCCCACTGAAAAAATACCCTTGTGTGGTATTATCTGAGGAGGGACAGGGCCTGATTTTTGTGCTCTTTAGCAAAGAGTCTGGCATGTATTTGGTCTGGATTCATTCAATCAGTGAATTTGGAAAACTGCAGAAGTTGTTTCTAGTTGAAACTTACGATGTTGCAATGTAAATGGCAATTAGTTTTACATACAGGATTTTAAGTCTGATTTGCTCGCTTTTAAGGATCTAGGTAGGTTGTCTCAGGGCAAAAAGGATCTCTTCCTGAGCTTGGCAAATACATAATATATTGATCCTAGAAAAACCCTAGCAGCTGTAAAAATCGAATGGATTTTGCACACTGTACGATCTAGCTGTGGGAGAAATTTTCTACTAAATGTGAATGGAATTACATTAGGAAAAAATAACACTGAACATGTTAACAGCAATAAGGCTGCGATTGATTATTACAGCATGTTTCCTTTTAAATAGGAAGTGGTATGGGCGAAGTTAAACAAACCAGCAGAAACACATCTAAACTATTAAATGTTTGTCAGACTAGTCAAATGCAAGCAAATTGGTGGATGGTCAAAAAAATAAACAAAAAGATGTTTATGAATCATTAAATTCAAAATCACAATCACATCCATGAAAGTTTTTGGAATCTAATTAAAGGAAAATAAATGGCTTTATTTGACTATTTAAAAGCATTTGTACTCCTGGTTTTTGTTCTTTTTTTTTTTTCTTCATATTTCAGTGATAACTTTTGGATTGTTTCTTGGTGAAGGTGAAAACTGATGCACTCTGAAATAGCAGAGGATGGTAGTCTTGAAGGCTTCTTAAGCTAAGGAGAAAATGAAAGGTGTGAGTATATGGTAGGGCTGCCTAAGGGTAGTGTGTTATGCACAGGGCTCTCCGTTCAATAATTTAACAATCTGAACACAAACTTAGATCTATCTGATCAGAAAAGCATTTAAGCATGTATTCAACTGCCTTTGATTTTGTGTATGGAACTGGATGTTTTGCCGAGCAGAAGTAGAGTGAAGGAGAGTTGGGTTTGTTCCTGCATTCATTGGGGTCATTGCTAATTCTCCTATGGACTTCTGGGGCAGGATCTGGTTCTAAAAACATGCATGGTCAAGGTCATGAGCTCATTTATGATCTTTATTTGGAGTGAAGGTGGGAAGGAGGGGAATGTTTTTTTATTGTTTTTGAGTTTTGTTGTTGTTATTTATGCAAAGTATTTCTCTAAGAAGTTTTTAAGCTTTTTTTCTACACCAGATCTTAACCCAAAGATTAACCCTCAACTTAGAAGCAATTTAAGGCTGATAAATTTGAGTTTCTCCATGACCTGCTTTACATTTTCGTTTGCACAGTGTTTTGAGACCATTCTGAATGATCAAGTGTCTTGTGCGTGGTCATATGAATGAATGGATATGAATGGCAACAAGAATGCCCAACATGAACGGCATGGTAGGTGCAAACGGAGCGTAGTAGAACTTATTATATAAATCTAAGAAGTCAAATGTTAATGACTTCCTCTAAGAGACAATGCATTTAATTGGTGAAGTATTCTCAACATTGCAATTAGATGATAATAATAAAAAAATAAAATAATAAAAAAATAAAAACTTTAGAAATTTTAGATTCTTCTCACTGAACTGGGCGAGCTAGTGATTATGTGGTTTGACCCTCATATGGTACATCCATCATGGCAATGTTCTCTCCCTTTGCATCCAAGTAAAACCACTACTTCCCACGCAACATGTCATTACCATCACAATAGGATCTGCTTGGTAATAGCATTTGGAATGGATCCTTAACTTTAAAGCACTGTTTGAAATCAAAGCTTCCTTCCTGTTGCAACTTAGCTTTAAAACAGACTTCTAGTGATCCTAGCAAATAAAATGCTCTTTTTCTTTACCTCCTTCGGTTCTGATTCCATTGCTTTTTTTGGCGACTTTTTTTTTTATGGTAAACCAGAAAAGAGGTTTTCCAGATCTTGAGGTAATATTAAATTCAAATTTCATAGGGAGAAGGGAGAAAAAAAGAAGAATTTTCCAATTGACGTTTGCCTGCATGATTTTGTAACCTCCATAGCTCATTTTTTAATTGGAACCAGCCAACATACTAGAGCAATCTCCAACCACTGTTCAAATGACTAACTCAAATAAAAATTAATCCATGAAACGGTATTTTTACAAAGTAGTATTATAAAGATTTGACAGAAGTAAGCCGAAGAAAGAGAAAAATTTAGAAAAAATACATTAACTCCACCTATTTTAGTAAACACTAGCAAATGTATTCACTTACAGTCATCGTTGTTTGCCAACAAATTGGGCAAGGATTCCATTTCTTCCCCTTAATTTTAAATATTAAGTCACTAATTGCTGAGAATTGTTCCCTCTTGCATATTCAAAAACTAACGTTGCAAAAGAGGATTGTTTGCTCTCTTATGTTCTGATCCTTTAGTATACATTGCTGCTGGTTTTTGGCTATTATCTGACCAAACATATTAAAAGCGCACCCATCACTGCGTTACGTGGGAGGTCCACGTAGCATAATGGAAATAGTTATATTTCTTCATTAAAAAGGATAAATATTTCCTTCTTTTCTCATGTGGCAGCTGTTCTCCTAAGAAGGACAAAATCCCCACTGGGCTTTTGGGACAACCTGGCTGGAGGGAATCATTCGGTTGTCAGGAAAGAGGGGGCCTGCCCAAGGACACGCAAGTTGTGTCATGTTTCTAAGCTGTGGCAGCCCAATTCCCAGCTGGCAGAGACTAGGCAGGTCAGGACCCTCTTTTGAGAATATCCAGCCTCGAGTTGTTCGCACAGAGCTTCCCCACCAATTGCCTCTGCCCCAGTGGAGCAGAGGAGGGAGAGATGGCTTAGGACAGTAGAAGCCGCTGTTAATTTTCACAGATACGTATTAGAACTGTAAAATCAGCTTATAACCGCAATGTGACTCACTCTAATAAGCTGGCACTGGGCTGCCCTTGCCACTTAGCGGTTAATGAATTTTAATGCTGGTTTTCTTTTCTCAGTGTCCTTCCCAGAGACACCCAGATTAGTGCATGTTACAGTCGACTAATGAGGGTAATGAAAGCGCAGACTGCCATATTTAGGTGCACAATTGAGAAAGATGTGTGCCATGACAAGATATACTTGAGGCCCAAAGAAATTATCTTTGGTGCAGCTCTCCACCACGTGATTCCGAGCACAAAAGCCATGGCAGGTTGTATTAATAGCTAGATACATTGCTCTTTGATTGCTCAATAAATAGGGCTCTGTGCTAAGTGGACACTTTTGAATATATCTGAGGAGCTTCACGAACAAAATGCTCTGTCTGTAAAGCCATCACGGTGCGTAGTGTCTGGGAAAACAGAACGTGCTCTTAGGGCCGTGAATCTGCCCATTAGTTGCACTCCTCCCAAACTAGGAGTATGCTGCAGTTGGAGAAGGTGCTAATTCAGCAGTTTGGGGACAGTTCAGCAGTTTTTGGTAAGCCATGGGGAAAAGGAAGTATCACCTGCAGGATTGTTTAGGTTTTCCTAATCCATTTCCAAAATGTGTTTCTCCTCTTGCAGTGCATTTCTCTTTATGTAAACCCATTTGTTTGACGTACTGCTTGGAAATTGGGAAGTAATGGCTCATTGAGCACCTTAGGAATATAATTCAATTGCGAGGCTGCTGCAGAAGGGCTGGAGCTGCTCATAGTTGTGCTCTTTTTTGAACCTTTGGATATTCTGTGGCGATTGCTGCAGTGACTTGCCCTGCACTGTCTAGAAGAAGGGTTAGTTTTGTGAAAAGATGGGTCAACAGAGTAGGCTGAGTTCCTCCATGTGAGGAAGAACTTCTTTGCTGTGAGGGTGTCAGAGCCCTGAACAGGCTGCCCAGAGAGGCTGTGGAATCTCCTTCTCTGCAGATCTTCCAACCCGCCTGGATGCCACCCTGTGCCATGTGCTCTAGGTGTTCTAGGGAGCTGGACTAGGTGGTCTCTAGAGGTCTCTTCCAGCCTCCATCATTCTGTGATCCTGCAATTTTAGACATGAAGAACCAGCTACAGAACAATCCTGGAAGATCGAATGACTACTCAGGCAAGCGTCAGAATAATCTCTGTGTGGGTAAAAGGGAAATGATACAGTTACGTGCGTGAGGAATAATTCTAACTTCACATCTACTTAAGGACACTGCTCTGAGAGGGTACTAGGCTAGTAAGACCTTTGATATAACCTTACACAACCTCTGTTGTCCAGTTGTTTTCTTGATCCTGCCACGTACTCTCCCTCTACACTGTCTAAGCTGGGGGCATGTTTGCCGATGGCTTCTCCTGAGCCGGTAAAGAAGCTCTCAGGCTTCCATGGGACTTCACAGCAAGTAGAAAAATCCACACAGATTAATCTCTATATTTGGTATCTCTGCAAAACATATCTGTGGGGAGAGGGAGTAGGGAAGATTTCCACATCATGTGTGTCAGCATCTGTCTCAGAGCATTTATACCTCACCATTCAGGGAGGGGAGAACCTGGTGGTTAATAATCAATGAAGTCCTAAGGGATATATGTTACCTCGTGGTGTTCCTCTTTTGAAGGCCAAAGCTGGGTACGAGTAGATCCAGATCTGTATGAACAAACAAAACAAGCTGCCTTCAGCCCAAAAGTAATTTTGTCCTCTCGGTTTTGCAGGCCTATAAACCTTGCTTGAGAACACATTAGCTAAGGCGAAGTACCATTTACCTCTGACCGGCTCAGAGAGGGTTTGTGCTTCTCTTTGCTTATATTTTAGGGCTTTAAGTTTAGTCTGGGTTTTAAGATTTGGGCTGGACCCTCTGCTCTTTTTAAGAGCACTCTGACATTTCCAGTGTCCAACCCTGAGAGTCATTTTCTTTCTCTAGAGATTTTTTTTCCCCTCATACAAGGCTTAGGCAGAGAATTAATGTAGCAAGTGGCTAAGGTGGAGTTTTTCTTTTTCCCTTTTATTTTTTTAAGAATAAAATATAAGTATATAGCAATCTTAGCAGTGGCAATTAATCCTATGAGGTAGAATGTCATATGATTTATTGTGAAAGGAAGTGCTATACAGCTTAGCATGGGAGAGAATTTTCCAGACCCTTTGCAGTAGTTTGCTCCAATGGCCTATAACCATTACGGGGATATGAGAAACTATTTCACAGTTGTTTTAACTTTTTTTTATTTTAAGCTCACTTGCTGTTTCATTTCTTTTCACTACATGGCAAACGTGAATAATTTAGTGTTAATAACTGTTGCTGCGTAACATGAACTGTCATTGATGCCTTCAAAATAGATGTAATAGATAAGCAATTTGTATCTGATGTAGATGAACAGAATAAAATTGATGACAAGTGGAAATGTGTTTCTAATTGTAGTGAGAGTTTGAGCTGGCTTCAAGTTCTACTGTTTATGCAACATAAATTATTAAATGGGTTAAAGCGTTGGCAGTGGCTGAGCTTTCTCTCGTGGGATGAAAACGTCGCTATAGCATACATGGAGTTGAATAATTTCAGCATGCCTGCACATGCACGCACATACCTCTTGAGATCCAAATGTACCTTAGATTCCTAACCTAGAGAGCTACTTGGATATGTTTGAGGAGTTTGTTGGGTTAAGTGGTGTTTGAGAAGTGCACGTTCCTTGCGGCTCATTTCTAGCTCTCCTAGGAAGTGCTAGGAGAGCTAGCACCAATACACGTGTTCAAGGGACTGGCCTGGGCATACGGATCACTGGAAATTGTGAAGCTATGAGCCATTCTCCCTCATTCAGGTGTTTTTTTGGATGTAGTAGCAGATGAGGCACAGAAACTAACATGCAGCATTTCGCAAGGCAATAAAACCCATGTACTACAGCAACAAGAAAACCCTGGTGCTAAGCCACATGCCTTGTTAAAGACATTTCTGAGCAATCTGGTAAGCTGTAAAAATATTTCAGCTGGTGAGAGGGAAGTTTTGCAGGTAGTGGGTATGTGTTTGGGGGTCTGGAGCCTCTGTGGGCATTTGATGCGGCCTCGAGGATGAATCTATTGTCCTTTCAGAAAAGTCAGAGATGTTAATGTTTACCTTGCAGTCTCACTACTATTATTTTCTACAGAGTCCTCTTCTGTTTGGGCAGAGAACATGTGAAGTATGAAGCTGTTTTTGTTTTTGAAACATGTAGCCTTTGTCCCGGGTCATGAATTCAATTCTGCAAAGGCTTTGTGAGGTCAAAATCTGTCTGATAGATGAAGCAATTAAAAAAAAAAAAAAAGTTGCTTAAAGGATCTTCATTGTTAAATATAAAACGGTTGAATTTTAAAAGGTCACTTTAATTAACATCTAATTTCTTTATACATCTATTTGAATGATTTCTAATTTATGCTACTTTTTATTTATTGTATTCTAGAGATTGCAAATTTTTGTTACTCCTTTTGAGCTGATGACATTTGAGCTAATATTGTGTCTTTTGCAAAGGGGAGAAACGGTGGATGAATCTGAGAAGCATCACTTGTTATTACAAGGGCTTAGAGTTCATAACCAATGCTATTACTGAAAAAGTAATTACAATTTAACAAATATAGCTGAGCTTCCTGTGCTAGGAGATATGTGCAGAGCTGATGATAACTTACTGCTATTCTATAATGAATTAGCAGAAGCAAATATTTTTAGTTATTGTAAGATATATTGAAGTTTGGTAGTTAAGAAATGGATGACTGAATTTTACTGTTAATGGCAGCAGCTGAGGTTAGGAACAGCAGTTGAAATGCAAAGTAGAAGACCCGATAGGAAACACAGGCAATAAACTAAACGAAAAGGCTTGGTGTCCTCATTTAGGTTGTAGTACGCATGCCGTCATGCAGAGACCCATTTTGACTGCTGATTTTGAGAGATTTGGGTTGTGTCCAGTATGGCCAACAAGCTTGTAGGAAGAAGCGTTTTGTTTCGTTTTGTAGGACACTGCAGGACAAGCTGTGCAGAGCTCATGGTACCATTCCTGCACATTTTTAAGAGATGCAGGTAATATAGAAAATTAAAAAAAAAAAAGAAGAGGAAAGAAGAGGAGAGGAGAGGAGAGGAGAGGAGAGGAGAGGAGAGGAGAGGAGAGGAGAGGAGAGGAGAGGAGAGG
>JAWLRI010000262.1:0-74826 GCA_034781795.1 Crypturellus tataupa | reverse complement strand
GAGGAGAGGAGAGGAGAGGAGAGGAGAGGAGAGGAGAGGAGAGGAGAGGAGAGTAATGAATGCTGTTATACTGCTTTGTGGTATATATTATTTGGTGATATCAGGAGCATAATCAAAAAATACAGATTTCCTTGCGGGAGCTGTTTTAATGAGAGGGAGCCATTAAGAAAACTTGATGAATGATGAAAAACCCCTTGAGAGTTACAATCTGGATGTGCATGGATTACTTGTGAAGTTGTGGATTTGTTTGTCCATCTGACGTAGTGCAAACGTGTACTCTGTGGAAATCAGTACATCACTCTGAGCCTGAATTTCCATTTGGGCAATGGAGGTGACTCTGCCCTGTTCTTGTCTTCCCTCCTCCTTGCTTCATTTCTAGCCTCCTGTGGAAAGTATCTTTTTCTCCCTGCAGGAACCTGCACAGAGAGATCCTGATGAGGATTGAGACCTCTGCGTGTTAACGCAATATGAAAAGTAAACACTAATCATTTGGTTCTCCCTCGTGCCCCTTCAAAATATAATTTGAGTCATGCCTTTCTACTTTAGTGATCCTTTTGTTTAATGGAATTTTTGGGGGAAATTTAAAAGGCTAAGTAATGTAGCAGAGTTTTGTCTTCTGGAATTTAGTTTGGTTTTCTCTGCTGTGTTTTTTTTTAAATTTTAATCTTAAGGGAGCTGATCAAGACAAGATGGGAGAAGGAAGTTGTTACTCATTTTTAGGTACAAGACCTTTGGGATGCTATCCAAGACCCTCTGAATTCAATGGGACAACTTTCTCTATTTTCATGCAGTGAAGGTTTCATTCTTTCTGAATTTATAGAAGATTTGCTGGGAAAAAAAAAAAAGAAAAGAAAAAGCAAAAGAAAAAAAGCCTTGTTTTGATTAAATGTTTCAATGGTGTTTCTCCCAATCCAGCAACACTCAAACCCATAATCTGTCAGTTTGGTACTAGTCTGAGCAACTGTCAGAGAAGAACCAAACTTTTGACCTTCCGGCTCAGCTATAACAGGGAAAGCCATTTAAAACACCATTAAGGAAGGAAGGAAAAAAAAAATCTCAGATGTATCACAAATGTATTTTTTTTGTTGTTAATTTATAACAGTAAAAGGCCACAATAATTTTACATTTTAAATATTTTTTTTTCTTGTTCCAAAAACATTTAGTGAGAACATTTGCAGTTTTGGCTGCATGTTGAGAGATAATTCAGTGAGATGAATTATTGTTATGTTTTGTAGTGAGATCACTGCTCAGAAGCCAGGGGATTAATATATATTACCTAGCCAAAATCAAGCTTTTATGTGTGGTATTTCCTTGCTGTAAGGGGGGAAGAGGAGGGAACCCCTGCCTATAGGATTTCCAATGCATTTTGATTTTCATGCTGCAGCAGGCAGCAGCAAGAATTAGGAAAATTATTGGCCGCATTTAGCCAAAAGCCATCATATTCTTCCTATATATGTTCTTCACAAAAGGACTTCTTTCTATAATTTTATGAGCTTTCTCTAATAATTTAAGCACTGTGTTTAATGAATATTGTTGAACAATTATTGTTGGGGCAGTTTACATGTAAACCTGAGTGAGGCTGCTTATTTGTGCCTATTAAACGGGATGCAGGTCTTGGAAAATGCAGCTGATATATTCACCATGTAAGATCAATTAACTATCTAAAGACAAACACTGAAAAGCCCCATAGTCATAGAAACCTTTAATGCTTATTTAGTGTATATAGTTTCGGTATTAATAAGATAAATAGCTGGTATAAAATATTAGAGAAGATAATTTCATGTGAAAAAGCAGGAGAAGGGCAGAAAAAGTCATTTATGTCAGTAAGTAACAGCTAAATTCAGCTGTAAATTCAGATTCAAGCTTAGGAGGAGAGGAAAGCAAGGATGCTTTCATGTGTGTCAGACTTTTAAGCTAAGGTCTCCTACACTTGCTTTATTTGAGTGCTAAATAACTCTATATTTTATAAATTAAGTAGGTGGACATGATGATAAGAAATTATTAACTGGCAGTTGGCAGGTATGCTGAAAGATGACGGAGAATTACAGTCAATATAGCTCTCCTGTCGAATTTCACAGCTCAAGCACGTAGGTGTGCACATGGACAAAATTAGTCGTTAGGTAGAAAAGTAGTAAGGGAATATAATGGCATAAAATGTGTCAACTGTTTAATTTGCGTCCAATTCCTTCTTATCCTCTGAGTTATGAAGCAAAATCCTGCCCACCCTTGGAGATATTTATGACCAGGGAATGACAGAAGCAAAACCAAAGGAGCAGGAGCAAAGGCTCAGTTATGATTTTGAATATGTGTTCAGTTATGTAATACTTAATGGGATAATTTGGGCTGACAAAACACAAGCAACACTTTAATATAAAGGCAGCTCGAAGGCAGTGGGAGACGGTGCCCCTCATGCGTCTCTGCCCTGTTCCCCATGGCAATTGCTGTGCAAGAGAAATACAAATCAGCATGCAGCAGGTTTTTTTCCCTTTTCTCTTCCTTTTCTTCTCTTCAAGAGGAAAAAGTAACAAGGGATGTTGGGGAGAGGGAAAAGAGAAGAGGAAAAAGAAGGAAAAAATGGGAGGGTAGAAGATTCACATTGACTTGTTTTTCTTTTGCCCTTTTTTTTTTTCTCCCCCAAATAGAGGGGGAGGAAAAAAAAAAAAAAAGGAAAAGCAAAATGTTTTGTTTTCTCAAGCCTTTAAAATCTCTTTAATTGAACACTGGTGATTTTCTAAACAAAGATGTCACTTTGAAATAAAAACAGATGCGCTCATTAAAAAAAAAAAAAAGTTTAAGCTTTTCTGAAATTAAAAAATCCACAATAATACGTTTACTACACTTGCAATAAATCTTGCCTAAGACTAAAACGCCTTTGTTAGTGAAACATGTAGTAAGGTCCTCCAAAATTGTGCTCTGCTTCTATCGTCTGATTTGCTTTCAGCTCAAAGCTGACAGACCCTTCCAAGCCTCGTGTTTCCTGCGCTCCTCCTTATGGTTAGGACGGAGGGTATCAAGCAGTTCCTGTGGCAGCAGCCTCTTCGGGCGGCCTGATGGATCTAGGAAGATTAGTTGGGATTA
Organism: Crypturellus tataupa; assembly: GCA_034781795.1. Taxonomy (NCBI): domain Eukaryota; kingdom Metazoa; phylum Chordata; class Aves; order Tinamiformes; family Tinamidae; genus Crypturellus; species Crypturellus tataupa. The sequence continues at coordinate 71,748 of JAWLRI010000262.1, read as the reverse complement.
GCAGGGGGTCAGGTGTGGTGATTCCGACCTTGGAAACACGGCAGCGCAATCCGGAGAGCCCATAAACTCTGGGAATGACACCTCTCCTTTCCTGGCTCTCTCCTGGTTTACAGGAAGGCGGTCCATGTAAACTACAATAACATCATGCCCGTGGAAAATAACGCTGCTTTCAATCTTAAAGGAAATGCGATAATAAAAGATCAAGACATAATTATAGGTTTTATTGTTTTTAGGGTAAAAATGGTGTAAGATGGGAATGTGATGTTAATCCTGTTTCCTTTTAAAATTTAACATAAGCCTGTGAGTTCTACCGAAATTGGGGCCTATTTATGTATTTTTCAGTCTTGAACCTCTTGGTTGTCCAAATGGAGTTTCAGGAGCCTAATTTTAAGTCCCTGTTTATTAATATCTTGGTCCTAATTTACAATATTATTGGATTGCTGTAGTCAGGAATTTAGTTGTTTTGATTAGGATGGACGAGGGGATCAAAAAACAGCCTTAGGAGGGAAATTAGAGAGCTTGTTGTTTAGCCTCATAAACCGAAGGCTGGAGGGCTGGCGTTATCATAGATCTTGATAATTGCACAGCAGAGATGAATGCGAGGGTCAGAGAAGGGGTAGGAAATCTGAAGGGTATTGCTCACCCAGAAAGAAAAGGATATTTACTGAGCAAAATTAGGCTGAAAGATACTCTGGCACTAGGAATATTCTCCTAATAACGTTCTGAAATTGCCTTTCAATGGCAATAGCAATAGTCAGACCAAACTCAGTAAAGTCTTCTGAATTTCTGAGTGGGATTATATAACCAACTTGCAGAGGTCTGAATACAACAACCTTAGAGACTTGTTTAAAAAAAAATACATATATATTGAAGTTTGAAAATGAGAAGTTTAGAGCATTTCTTTTTAGAAGAGGATTACGGAAGAACTATATAAATGAGAAATTGTATTGAAAGAAAGCATTATTGCTTCAAGTTTGCTCTTGGCATTAGGTGAAGATAATAGGTGGGGTGATGTGTGCTGAAATGTTGCATTTCCATGAGGTACCTCGAGATGCCTCGAGTGGAAAGCCACCGAAGAACATATACTCACTAAATACAAAGGACGTTTATGTTGCTTTCAGTCCCTCCCTGTACTCTGTCCAAAAGTAGCCTGCTGTCAGGACAGAATCTTTCAGATGTGTTGTAATCGTGTGTGGTTTGTGGTCACAGCCTGGATTGCCGCCTTTGATGCAATGAAGCAGCCTGGGTGTCACAAACGCCGTTTCCAGACGGCAATCGCCTTCCTGCGCTCCTCGCCTTGAAGCGATGGGAGATGTGAGTTGTTTGTAGCCCTCTGTTTCAGGCAGTGAAGCTTTCTGGTCCACCAGGTCATAGGATTTGCTTTGGAGAAGTGTATTGTACTCCATTCCTTGCTCTGCGATCCATTATGCCCGAGTCAAACATCTGTGTTTCTCTGAATTTATGCAATCTTTTAATCCTGCTTTTGACAGGTAACGCGTAATCTGCTACACAACTCTGCACGTTTGCTGTGCAAGAGATTTGACTAGTGTGCCCAAGATTTCCTGTAATTTAGCAATGCACCATTAGCTTCAATAGTGTCGCACCGTTTTATGCAAACTGTGAGATCTGACCTGTAAATCCCCATGAACGTGCGCTGCAAGTCAGGTTACCCAAATTTAAAAGGCCTATTGCAATTTTGCCAGTTCTGATGGTGGAAGGTTGTTGGAAAGCAACGCTGGCAGGAATTTATTCCTGGGTCAGAGGAGAGTTTAGGTAATGTACAGATGGTAGCTATGGAAACTATATCTGCGCTAGTCTGGATGGTCGTGAGGACGGTAAATAGTGAACAAACTGTACCGAACACATGTACAAGCAGTGCTGAGGGTAAAGTAAAACAAATTCACCCAGAAAAAGGCACAGCGCTAGAGGTTTACTGGCAGCTCCGCACTTGTTTCTGTTCAACGTGTATGCAGTGAACGTAAACTTAGCCAAGGGCTGGGTTGCACATCTGCCTTGACCCTAATGCGACAGGCTCCAATATAAACGTAAAAAAGAAAAGTCCATTTCATGCCTTCCAGCGTAGCACACAAAGCCCACTGCTCTCTGCAGCGATTCTTAGTAAGTACAAGTTCTCTTGCTTACTGCACTTCCAGCTTTCAGTTTTTCCAGGCTCAGCTCTGACGTGGCAGCTAGTCGGGCTTTTATATATGTGGGCTTAGCTGAATGGAGATGGATTTAAAGGTTTCAGGTGGCTTCTCTTGCTCTATTCCTTCTCTCTCTTGCTCCCTCCGTTGTCTCCTCTCCTGTTGTGATCGTCTTTGCTTGGTTGGGTTTTGGTTTTCCTTTCCCCTCAAAAAGACAGAGAGGTGTAGATGGATGACAGTCCAGGGCCAAGGCAGTGAAAAAGGAAAAGCAAGAGGGAAAACTGTTAACAAAACTTTTTTCTTTTTTCTTTTTCTTTATTTTATTTTATTTTATTTTATTTTATTTTATTTTATTTTATTTTTTATTTTTATTTTTTTTTTGCATTAAGCTCTTTGGTTTTTTACTTCTTATTCCCGCACTGCTTTTTCCATCACTGTATATGCTGGCATGCAAAGCTGGATGAAGAGTATTATGTAAATAGTTTGCCGAGCCTTACTTGAAAAACCATTTCACCAGAATAGTTGACAAAGTTTTGGAGACTTTATATTTTTTCACTGAAACAGAAAGCTTGAAGTTCAGCTCATTTAACAAAACCTATTTATTCTCTTTGTGGTTGAAGTATTTTCTTTGTGTTGGGCCTTGGTAAGAAAGCTGAGGAGAAGGGCTGAAGCCCCATAGCTCGCACCAGTTGTCAGGGTGTTCGGCTCATGATAAGGCAGTTCTGGTACAAATCTCCTTTCTGGCTGAGCTTGCAGGCTCCATGCTTTCCCTTGGTCCTCTTGAAACTGTTCACCTGCTGTAAAATACTCAGATAACCTAAGAGATTCCTGTCCTCCACCCCCAAAATCTATTTACTTTGGTGGTTGGGATACTTGGGTGGGAAGAGACATCACCTGAGCTGTTATGCCCACTTCAGGACCTGCAAACTACTGGATTATAACAAAGTTATAATCCTTTTTTGTGTGTGTCTCATAGAAAGCTACTCACAAAACAAACAAACAAAACTAGAAAAATACTAAATACTAAAACAAAGTGTTTTTTTTTTTTTTTTAAAGGTGTTTGAGTAGCTTAGGTTGAATGTGTGAAAACTTTCTTGCTGAAGCTACATTTCATGACATTTCTGTATTATTAGTAATTTTTTGCCTGTCTCTAATCCTGTGCAGAGCCAAGCAAACGCTACCTGACGCTGTTCATCAGTGCAAAGGTGCAAAGAATTGTCTTTTTCTTTAGATCATCAAACTAGTCTATTAAAAGAACCTTCTTCTACATGCAGTTATTCTGAAAAGAGAACTTCCTGGATGACAAAACAAATTTGTGAAGAGAAATATCTTATAGTTACCAAAAATGGGGGCTTAGTTACCTTCTGAAATTTCAAAAAAAAATTAGACTGACTATAGGATTTTTTATATCACGTGCTAGAGTTATTTTAAGATATGAGCAATTTCAATCTTCCTTAATAAAAGCTTTTGACATGACACTTGAGGAAATCTGTGTATAAGTGGGTTTACTGAATCACTTTTACTTTCCTGGCATTTATTCAAGGGGATGCAAATCCTGTTAACTGGCAGCTATATATAGATGTCAGAAATGCACAGCCATAATTTAATTAACAGTTTTTACTTTTTCTTTCTAGAAATGTCTTTAAAAGAAAATCAAATTGAATTCTGTGCATCGTCCCTGTGGTAATTTTAAACAAGGTTAACACAATCTTTGGGCAAAGGGTTGCATCAGTCTCTGAAAAGTTCCTTCTGTTTGAATTATTGCCCTCCATTCACCAGCAAAAGTAGTTTAGAAAAATATATTCTTAATCTTCCTCCTCCTTCTCCCCCCCCACCAACTTATGACAGGATTGAGAAATGATTAACAGAGTCCACTGTAGGCGGTGGAGGCAATAAAAAAAATCATAAGAAGTTACTGAATATTGTGACAAATTTTGCTGCTTGTAGTACATCAAGAAGAACTGGCTTCTTAAGAGTCTGGTGACGGTGCAATTCAAGCTAAGTAAAGCTTGAACATCACGGGCACAAACAAGTGAACTTGGTAGTTAAAGTGGCGCTTAATCTGCCTTTTTTTTTCATTCTTTTCATTTTCACTGCTTAGTGTGTATTGGTGCAAGTCTTTCAAGCTAAGACCTTGAGAGAGCTTGAAAGGCCTTTTAGTTGCTATTTTAATTTGTGCAATTCTCGCATCTGAACTTTTCCCTTCCTTTCAGTATTTCTTAACATGCCTAGCAAAGAACACTTTCTAATATATATGATGCCATTCAATACTGCAGTTGTTTTCCTGAAATGACTAAAAAATGCCTAAATTGGCAACTGGCTTTTTAATATCTTCCACTTTTTGTAGTATTTTGTATTTAGTGAATTTTTATGGTGTGGGTTTTTATTTTATGGAAAGGGTTTGTGGAATTTGACAGAAATATGTGCAAAGGTATTGATTCCCTGGACAGCAGAATCTTTTCAGTTTGTCTCATGGATCCTGCTTGGTCTGGGAATCTCTTTCATATCACCCCGCTCACTTCAGTTTGGTTCTCTACATTAACAGACACTTTGCTTCTGTTTGGATTTTTCTGCTGCTGCACAATGAAGAAATGCAGATGTTTTCATAGTTTTATAGTCTGGTAACATAAATGCAAAGTATTATAATGGATTTTTGTCAAAACGAACACGCTTAGATGTTGATTTTTATAGGTATTTGCACTGTAAATGCTCTGGAGATTTTTAATGATTGTGACAAGCAATAGGACAAAACTAAGCAAAATACCTATTTTTTTTCAAACATTGGTAAAAAATAATTCTGCATGTGCAGTTTGATGTTGGTGAGGCCCTTGGGGAAGATGTTCCCCCGTTCCTAATGGCAACATATTGCTGCCAGCACCTTGGCCTGCGGGTTTTGATGTTTGTCAGCTAAAATCTGCTGCTCTTTCCCACACTGTGACAAGGGAGTAATATTTTGTGGGGGTGGTTACACAGAGTGCTGAAGAGCCATATAAATATTAATTTAGCAAGTGCTAAAGCACCCCCATGGCAGAAACAGGTTAGTGGCAATGAATATATCAATGTACTTCTGGTCGGTGCTTGTTCCAGGAAGGGAAATCTTACCAGTTCCTAAATGTTCATTACATTTATCAGAGGGTTCAGACTTTGTGGCACTGAGTGCAGATCTGCACACGGGGCTGGGTACGATGCTGGCCTCTTAATGCAAGATTTTGGGGACTAAGAGTCCCAAATGCTCGGCCTTATCTAATCCTCACTGCAGGATATGTAAAACCTCCCACTGATCTTAATGAAATTCATCCAGGGAATTGCTGGAATGTGATTTTGAAGTATTTTTCTCCCTAGAATACCTGTTATGCTAAAAGTAGCAGAAAAAAATGAAGTTGGTAATGCGGAAAGGAGGACCCTCCTCACCTTGCTGACAAACCAGGGCTTTCAAAATGATTTTAGAAAGTTGTCTTCTGTTTCGTTTTGGTTTTGTTTCCTTTTTCCTTTAAGCAGGCACAGGGCAGAAACCAAGTAGTCGTGAAGTGAACAAAAAATGTCTTGACTTGGGAAGTGAATAGAATAAATTAATCAGTCCTCATCGCGCTAAAAAGCTACAAGCAGCAGAAACCGGGTTGCCCTAGAAATATTGGGGTGATTTTCCAGCTTCCATTTGAATGCAGTGTCAAAGGGGCTACGCAGTGACTCATTTGCCTAAGCCATCTTTTCTTTTGTCCTTTTAAATAAACTGTTTATTAGTAATCCACTATTGCTAAGGGTAGAACTTCAATATGCATTAAAATCCAGCCTTGACAGGTCACAGGTTGTAGATCTCCTGGGAGACCTGTATCAGTTTCTGTTATTTAATACCTACTATTTTTTAAAGCAAATAGACTATTTAATATAAGTGGTCCTTTTTTCCTGATTAATAAATTACCCCAGTCTCTGTCACAGACTTTCTTGGCTCTAGCTGCACCATGGTTGCAGATTATTTTTAAATGTCCAGCCTCTTTGAAAAGTTGGGGGTTAATTTATATATTTGTACCGTATAGCATTGCCTAGGCCTGTTATTTATAGGATACTAATTTCAAGGTCACCTTGTCCTCTTTCTGGCCTCACTTAAGCATATCCTTCAGCAAGTAAGTGCTCCTATTGCCTCTGAAAATGCTCTGTTGTCTTCCTGGGAAAAGGTATCTTCTTCCCAAATAAAGAAGCTTCCCACCAGCTTCTGCTCAGCCGGTGGGATGTGTCTTGTGGAAACTGGATGGTGTTGGCATCATGCTGAGAGGGAGGCATGCGGTGCAATTACAGATGTGTGGGATCCACCTGTGCTTTTTCCAGTTTTGGTGGCGCAGTTTTCCCCTCAGCTTACTCATATGTCGCAGCCGGTCCTGCGTAAGAGGTTTTAAAATGGAAGAAAAATCCCCATATCTATTTTTCTTCGGCCTTTCCCATGCCTTTTTGGGCAATGGCTGCTGTTCTCCAGACTGTGGGGGTGGAAAAGCAGTTCCTGTTCTCTGGCTTCTCCTGATTCTTCATTGAGAAATACAAGGGTGAAGCAGGAAAAAAAAAATAAAAGAAAGAAAAGAGGAAGGTTGTCACACAGTATTATAAGATTGGTTAGTTTAAAAGAAAAAAAGAAAGGAAAAAAGAAAGTCCAACAGCATCACATAAATACCATTTTGTTGCTAAATATTTTGCATTTCAAAGATTTTTATGCAACATCTCTATCCTCTCCTAAAATGATAGAGCATGAAACAAATCTATCCTGAGCGAAGGTAGATGAAAAACCATTTGTATTTATAGCCTGTCTATTTTTAGGAACCCTCATTAGTTTATGGCCCTTAATACAGCTTTATAGGCTTGCAAGCTAAACATTGCTGGCTACGTTATTTTCCAGATAAGCAGAGACAAGGCAGGGCACACACTAACATTTATAAAAGCAAGTGTGGGATATCCACTCCATGACTGACTGGAGATAGCAGGTTTTTTCCTTCCCCAAACTCGTGTATTTTGTTTTGCCATTCAACTCGACCAACTAGTAGTGCTGCTGATGGCTATTCCAAAGCTGCAAAAGTCTGCAGCAAGTGCAAAGGAAACAGAAACTGGCCCCAGCAGAGAGAAAAAGGTTGTGTCAGTTTTTTTTTTTCATGATATTACATTGGTTTGAATATGGGGGTCACTTAACAGAAGTAGTTTCAAATTTAAAAATGTTCTAAAAGAAATAAAATGTCCTGATGACATTGGATGTCCTCGTACGTCCCGATGACACAATTCCTACTGGTTCCATACAACTAGAGACTTCATTATAACACATATTAACCCTTAAAATGCACTTTTTATAAATGGGATATAAATGGATATTTGTGACCCTCTCAGGACAAATTGTCACCAGGCTACACTGTGCTGAGTTCTTATCACTAGATAGGAAGTACATAGTTGAAAAAGTGTCAAGGATGCTAGTTATAGATCACAAATGAAAATATTCCGTATTGCTCTATGTATATTTCCCAAATTTGCAACTATGTGAGAATGTTGTGTGACTTTGAATTATAAAGAATGACAACTGCATGTAGTTCCTATGAGTTCCTCTTGCCGGGTGGTGAGTAACGCTGTGTTATACGTCCTGCGTTTTGTGTTCCACGTTTCTCTGTCTCTATTCATTGTTCCAAGGAATGAATTCTGGATGGGGTGCAGGCAAAATAATTGCATAGTTTCATTACCTTTCTTTCCTCGGTGGTTCTCAGCTAAAAGAACAAGTAAATATACACAAAAAATACAACCAGTTCAATCCAACTAAAGAGAAAATTATGTTTCCTTGACTGTGCCGTAATTGAGGCTGTGTCCTTTTTATAGGATGGAGGTGAATCTTTGCTGGTTTTGAATGAGCACTCTTATAAAACTACCATAAAACCTGTCCAAAATATAATTCTGATAAGAAAACATCTGTTTTTCAATAAATGAATGTAAGTAAGCATAAATTCATGTTTGAAATTTCTGAAGTAATTTTATTCTTTCCCTTATTGAAGTATCTTGGTTATGGAAGTTTCATCAGTTTAAATGATAGTACAAAAGGTCCTACAGCTACAAAACAAACTATTTTGGCTTGCTTCTTGGGTGGCTGCTTATTGTTTTACAGGACAATGGGAATTGTCACAGCGTTTTGGATTATTTTCATAAATTTATTGAATATTTATTGTCAGGATTACTCCAGTTTTGTATTTTGAAGTTTGATACTACTTACATTTTGAAGAAACGCTCTGGTGCTTTTCCAGTTTTCCATTACTTTTTCTAACCGCTCTCTTTCAAAATCCTTTTAATTTTTATTTGCGAGTTGAGTAAACAATCTGGAAGTCATTGATAGACAATAAAAGTGGAACCCCACAATGCTATTAAAAAAAAAAAAAAAAGAGGGCGACAGACACTATTATCTTGTCTACGTTTGACATACTCTTCTAAAATTTCCCACAATTACTGGCCTGATTTCAGCTCTACTGGTGGTAGAAAATGTAGAAACGCTGGTAGACACAGGGCACTGATGTGAGCCGGTGCTTCACTTCACCCGTTGTTATTTATTGCTCTTTATTTTTCATGTGTTACGGTTTCTAGGAGCCACAGCCATAGATCAGAGCCCCGTTTTGCTAGGCAGCCGGCCAGCTCCGGAGAACAGGACTTTCCCTGCCTCGCTGGGTTAAAATGCGATTGTTACAGCTCTGGTGAGCAATGCACAGGAAGATGTCTCTTGGGTTAATGGAAACGCAGAGGCAACTGATACAGTTCCAAGAAAACTCAACTACCAACTTGTATTTGACAATAGTTTCTATGGGGATGTTGTGCTTCCCTTGCCACGCTAAGAGCAAGTCACTTCCTGATGCTTGGTTCTACTCTCTACCACAATAAAAGCACTTTGAAAATAAATATAAAAGTTGGAATGGGAAAGAAAAATATGCTCATGGTGCAAGGTTTGGGGTAATTTGTAGCTTTTGTTCCCTAGTTATAGTGACAACATGTCCTTCCTGCATTTGTGTATAGGTTTTTGGAATGGATGATAAGTTGAAAGTTTATCTTTCTTGTAAAAAATTCTCTTTTACAAATATTTCATTATTTACATCCTCATAATTTGGCACGGTAAGTTCACCCCTTGCAGAGCGGTGGGTCGCAGGTCTTGATTCAGTAAATCCATAGTAAGGAAGGATGGAAGTGTTTCACTGAACCATCAATGTCACTGATGGTGAACCACCAATGTAATTAAATCTACATTAAGCTGACATTAAGCAGCAAAGGATCCACCATTCCTAGAGAATTTCAGATCTTTTGATTGATTTGAGATCCAACTGTGTGTTTACAGCCTGTTCAGCTTGCTCTGATTATTTTTGATTGAACAAAGATATTTCAATATAATATAGCAAGGCTTTGGCTTATAAAAAATATGAAGCTGTAACATAGCCCTTCTAGAACAGTCATTTTAACAGAATAAACTTCTAATTTTGTAGCAAAAAGACACGGTTTCATATGTCTGTGGGATTAGATGAGGCTGCAATATGCAATGATATGGCAGTGATTGATGGACAACCCATGAAGTATCGGTCTGTCTCTAAGCTTAACTATCAACAAAATGGAATAGTTGCTGGATGAAGTTAATACAGAGCATTAGCATTAGCAATGCCTAGAGCATTTCTACCTATGCTGGGTTACGTTAATTCTTGATAATGCTTGGATTGTTTCTGCTCTAACCTCAAATGCAGCTTTGCTGGGAATTTACCATGTTGTGTAATGAGATTAATGTTTATTTTTGGAGTTCGTTCATAAGTACTGAAGTCATTTCCTCAAGACGTTTTTAAAATACTTTACTATTATTGTATCAACTTTCCATTGTACCATCATAATATTTTTGGTTATGGAGGTGGCAAACATGCAGGCATTTCAAAAAGAAATCATGAACTCCGAGCCCAACCAGTGGGATTTCAGTTTTCATTTTTGTTCATTTTCAGCCTTAGATGATGATATATCTTGGGGTCTAGTACAATGTGATGCAAATTGCATTTATTTCATTTTACATTGCTTAATAGCTAATTTGGAAAAAAGGAGAGGGAAAATGCAATGAGGGGTGGATGCCTTCAAGAGTGGGACAGTGACTGGTGCATTCTATTACCTTCCATGGAAGTGACATTTCCATGTTACAAGGATGTAATTCCCTTGTCTTTCAAACCTTCAGGGACCTTTCATTTTTATGCAAGCTCTTCATGGTCTTTTGCTAAGAAATATTCTTCTTTCCCCTTATCCGGGTAACTCAGAACTAGAATGTCCTCTTGTGCACTGGGTGGTGGTGGTGGTTGTTGGTTGTTCTTTCCTTTTCTATCTTTCTCTCTTGCTGTCCCTCCCCTTTAATATTAGACTTTTTTTTTATTATAATCCTGGACTTTTATTCCATGTTATCATGATTCCCTGGGTCAAAACCCTCGAGGGAAGTCACTATTTCCAAGTGCATTTAGGGTCCCATGGCATAAAAATGATGCTACAATCATACACCCCTTCTTGTCCTCATGGTAAGGGGAACAGATGATGACAGAAATCAACTCAATCAAACATAGCTCAATCAAATAATATCAGGAAATGCAAAGAAAAGGCTGAAGAGTTTAGCAATACATTAGTGAGGACTTGAGTAGGTCCATTAATAGAAAAGAAACACTGATATTGCATATATATTTTCAGGGCTACAAGAATGAATATTAATCCTGGTATAAAACAAGCATAGGAAAAATCCCAATATGAAAACTTTCTGGAAACTGTTCCAGGAAGCCAAGTATCATTATAGTTGCCTTTAGTGATGAAGCATTTTAGAGACAGGTCAAATTCCTTCCTATATTAAATTGCAGTAAAGGCCATAGAACATCTGGGAAAATCGGGTATGTCGAGAACCAGTGTAAATGGCTTCCATTCAGGCTTGCCTGTACAACTGGTTTGATATTTTTTCAACAATTCTTTTTTTCAAAAGCAGTCTGTGAGCTGGGGAGATACACAGAGGTATTTGACGCAGTTCACTTCAATATAGCATTGATACTCCGGAAGAGAAAAACCCAAAACTTGAATAGAGGAATGATGACCTAAGTGATTACGGTTTAGAAGAATTGGAAAGAGTTGAGTCAAAAGAAAAACAGAGACCTGAAGATTTACCTTGTGGTTTTTACCTTGGATATATTAGTTTTTGCAAATGGACCAGAAATAGCTTAATATTTCAAATTTTTATCTGTGAAATTATTGCTCACAATTCATGAATCAGTCTTCTGCTTTCCTTAGGGAGTGTGCGTCTGAAATCTTTAAAAGGATAATGGAATACTTTATTGAACTTTACTGCAAAGTTTAAGTCAAAATAAAATAAAATATTATCTGGGCAAGAGAATCAAACATACAAATATTATTTAAAACAATAGGAACAAAACCTGTCTCTGGTTTTACTCTGTTCTTGTATCTTTTTGCAAATAGAGGTAGAGCCCTGTACCCGAAATATCCCTTGATATACTGTATAGTGAAAATTGCTTTATGAAGTTTATTTCTCATAGCTGAAATTCCATATTAGAATTTCTAATTTAGATTCTAATTCTAATTAGAATTTCTGTTCATATCAACTTCCTATTGCATAGTGCCCTTGGCAGTAAAAGTGTTGTGTTACTCAACCTTGTCTCCTTCTCCTGTGGAGGTGCTATGAAGGAACTGAAACTTTAAGCCTGCTAAATGCTGTGGGTTAGATTAGATATTTAAACTTCAGTTTGGTAAGGTTTGATTTTTGCTGCTTAGGAGTGAGGAGGAAATGTTAGGAGAGGAGGCTTTAATTCAAAATTTCCAGATGTGTCTCTTGCAAACACTGTTGTTAGAACAGTCTGCCTTGTGTTATGTTTGTAGTTCTGCAAGTCCAGAAGAAAAAAAAAATAAGTGGCATTTAAAAAAATTGTATTGAGGTATATTTATATGGGAAATTATTTTTCCTAGAAATGGTATGTATTGAAATGGTATTAGACAGGAAATACCTGTCTAATTTGTGTTGGAGGCCCCTTCTTTAGCCTTCCTTGTGCTGTGCTGCTTCTATTTGCAAGCAGCGCAGCTCAGGGTGCCACTTGAGATGGAGACAGAAACCACAGCACCATCTTCACTGTAAGCAAACCCCTTTTCACATCTATCAAGCGTCCGAGCAGACAAAAGAGCTTTGATCACTTTCAGTCTCTTTTAACAAGGGACTTGTTTTAATTACAGAATGCTTTAGCTATTACTACACATTCGCCTGGCACAGTGGGCATATGACATCATTTTGCAAAAGCTTGGGTTTCTTTAGAGCATTCCAGCCTTAGGCTGCTGTTCTTAGAGCTAAAGAAGGAGCATTATTTTCCACCGACTGAAGAAGGTATCTTTAAGCTAGAGCCAATAAAAATAAGATGATAATCCAGAGTCATTCTCAAGCAATGACCGCAGAGCAGCAGTCACCCAATGAAGACTTATTCAGCGTCACCATCGCACTGTTTCTGCTGACCTCATGACAGTACCAAGAACTTTCCCATTTCCTCAGAGAGGGAAAATAGGATGGAATTCCTGGTGATCACCCCAGAAGTTTTCTTTTTGTAAAATCTTATTGTTCTCTTGGGAAAAAATGCCCGGGAATGTTTTTCTTTCCTTGCTTTATGGGATAGATAATATAGATGAAGTGCTATGTGAGGTCAGGATAATGTAGGAAGAAATTTCCAGATCTGTCCTTTAACAATGAAAGCAGGGAGTAATATTTGGTGTATTGGTTTGCCTTCAGTGTGACATATATATTCTATACAGTAATATTTGGCGGCACTGATATCTATCAGCATTTTTTATTTCACAAAACAAATGCTCATTTACAGATTGGATGTGAATGATTTTCTTGAAATGCAGCAAAGTATGAGGAAACGGGCCTTGTTAAATACATTTTAGTATTTCTTTAGGAGGACAGAATGGCCTTTATGCAGTGCAGTGTATATAGTATGCATCCATTCTAGCATTTGGGTTTGTTTTCTTGTATCTCTTCATTCAGTTTTTTAACTTGGAGAAAAAAATAATCCTAACTTAATGAGATGTAAATGATTCTTTTTTTTTTTTTCACACAGCAGAGTATGTTTAAAACTTAGCATAATGTGGCTACAATATTATGACAGAGGCTGTCTGAAGTTAAAGTTTTTATCACAACCTTGCAAGTTCATTGACTGAGCTTGCAGAAATAGAGACAGCTGAAATAAAACTTTACAACTTGGTCTTTGCCTATAATTTTTTTCTTGATTTTTGGGGGGAATGTATTTGGTTTAGTATTATTTTTTTTTTGTTTTGCATAACCAGTTAAGACATATTAGAGTACTGCTTCTAGTTAAAACAAGAATTATATATATATAAATCCCGAACTGAATCATGGTATTTCTAGTTCTAATTTTGCTCAGTTCTAATTTTATTGACTATGATAGTGTGGGGTCGGACAGGTAGAATGATGAATCTAGGCAGAGGATGCATATATATTTGCATACTTTTGTAAATATTTCAATCTCATTTTTGTATAAATTAGAATTTCTCACCTCCCTGTTACACAGGAAAGATTTTGTTTAGGTTTAGTTTGTAATTTTAGCAGTATAGATCCTATGCCAGCACATTATCTTTTGTGTACGTGCATCCCCACCCAGCAGCTTCTTGGTGATCTCAAAGTTGAAGTTTATTTTATATGTATTTTCTCTAGAAAATTTGTCAGTTTACTAGTTGGTAACTTTCTTATGGTAAGTGTATGCAGTTATATAGTTTGTTCACTTAGTATTTGGTATTACTAGGTGTTTGACTAGGTGTTTTCAGGTACTCAGAACTCTTCAGAAAAAAAAAAAAACTCTGATCTAGTTTAAATAAATCTTTAAAATCTCAATATATTCTCAGATTACTTATTCTAATGGCTTTAGAACCGGTATTTAATAGTCATGACTTTGCTTACTAGTGTAATGAAGTTTTTGTGTTACTCATATGTGCATAATTCAAAAAGCTCCAGCCATTTATCTGCACTGTGTGTACTACAGAAGATATGGCTTATGGAATATTAAATTAGCACATAGGATATATATTTGCATCCAAGACACTAGAGTTGGTATCAAAGCTCCAAAATCTCATTAAATTGGCTGATTGTGGATGCTATTCAATATCATTTTAGATTTGGCAGTTACAGCCTTCTGTTTTTACAAGGTTGAATAACATTTTGTTTTCTTAAGCTTTGGATTTTCATGCTTCCAGAAAGAGAACCTCATTTTCTATTTTAGAAAAACATCTCTCTGCCTACAGGGAGCATCTACACGACAAAATTAAACTCTGGATCCGTAGTCATCTTTATCACACTAATCCTTCCCCAGAGACTAGCCTGTATTATGGTAGCGCCTGAAGTCTTTCAGCACATTTAACGAGTGGATTCATGTGATCTTTATTAATGCTGTTCAAACCCTTGCTCGATTTGATGCTCAGACAAGTCACGTTCTTCAGGAGCCGTTTATACGTCCAGGGTGAGAAGTTGGCAGGATAACGTCATTGACAGTCAGAGCAGCTCTGATTTAGCTCCACTGGTGTGACATACTGAAACCTTATGAAATTTCTGCATTATGTGCAGGGATGTCAGTCTTGTCAGCTGGTGAAAATTGTGCTCTGTAACCAGCTGCGTTTTCAGTTCAGGAGGGCTCTAGCACAGAGTCCAAGACACAAGTGTTGGCCTCCCCTGTCCGTGCTCCCATCGTGGCTGCAGGTGGTTAGTTGGTGGGTGGAGGATTAACGCAATGATGTTTTGGGAGGGCAACCTGCATTTTCAGGAGCATTTTCTGGTTTGTAACAGGTTGATAGGTGAGTCTGCCCCCAGCAGATCCAATCCAGCCCTGGAGCTCAGCTGCTGATGCCGTCCTTTTCACGTAGCTGACATGGTTTTGGTAATGTTTTGGCAAGAAATAATAATCCAAAAAAAAAACCCAAACAAACACAGGCTGTGAGTTGATAATGCATAGATAATATTTTGTCAGCACTAAAAGTTTACAAGTCTATGTAAGTTTTGTGCGTGATGCAGTCTGGCTTTGCTGGTGGTCCCGTTAGCTGTGGTGCCCGGCACAGGGTCGTGAAAGAACTGCTGTGGGCCTTTTCCCTCCCGTATTTTCCCCAAGAAGAAGCAGTGTAGGCCTAGAGGGGGATCCAGAGGAAGGGAAACCTTTGGGGGGCTGTTTGGGAGAGGCTTGCGAGAGCCCTGCGTTAATCCGAACGGATGTTAATTGGGGCTGCAGCCTTCAGCTGCATTCTCCTCATGCCGTTTTACAAGCTATAAACTTAAGGGAAGAGGAGGAGGGGACCGCAGAGGGGAGGGAAGACAAGAAGAATGCTAATTTAAAAAGTACAAACCGCATTTCTGTGTTTCCCTTGAGCTCCTGCCGCTCCGTTGAGTTGGCGCAGCTCCTTGGCCTCTCCTCTTCTGCTCCGTCTCCTCTGCTTCCCCTTAGCGCCCACCCCAGAATGTCTTTGAAGACCAAGGGCACCTTCCCTGGGCCCAACTGACGCTTGGGAGAGGGTCTGAGGTTCACTTCACTTTGTTATAGAAGGAAATCGGTCCAAAACAGCAATTTTGGGAGATGCCACTGGCCGGAAAACATGGATTTGTTGCAGTTATGCATAACGGGTGCATTTGCTCCAAAGGATGCTCGGCTGGAAAGTGTTTTTGCTCTGAGTGAGCGAATCCTGGCTTTTGATCTGGCAGAAGGAGCTAGTGTATTAGTGAGGTAGCTAGCACAGCAATAATGGTACGTGCCCGCAGCGTAGGAAACGGACCTTTTGCTGGGAATGCAAAGCACGTCTCCAGGGAGTCCCCCACCGTTATACTATTCACCTCCCTTAGGTGGAATTGCTCCATTTTCTATTTAGGAAAAAAGAAAAAAAATCAGCAGGGCTTCAAGTCTGGGCCTTGCACAGGACTTGGTCGTTCTCTAGCTCCATTACTGCTTAATGAGGATTGAAAATTGGACATCCACAGCTAGCGGAAGAAATCCTCCCCTGTCTCTGTGATGGTGCCTGTCTCCTTACCTGTCTCTGTGCTGCTAATAAACCTTCCTTTATCTTGTTTTAGTTTTTAGCCTCCGTTCTGAGAAACAAAAAAGGTCTCTTTTTTCTTCCTGAAGAAAGTATAAACTTCACTTCATTCAAAACAACTTGAAAGCAACCATGTCATCTTCCTTCCTTTTAACTGCAGAGCACAAATATGTGTTCAAACTTTTGCCTTTATTAAATAGCTTGGTTTACCAGTAAATGAAGATGGTACCTATTCTCAATCACTTTCTTCTGTTTGCCAGTGAAACATATCTATTTTTAATTACTTTCTTCTGTTTGCCAGTGAACTGAGATGTTTTCGGTTGTTTATTGTGGATTTGTGGCATTTTTGCTAATAACTATGGAATTCTAGGGTTAAAAGGGAGGCCAAGAGATCACCTGGTCCATCTCCCTGCCTCAAGGCAACATGAGCTGATGCTCATGTTTGTCTAACTTGTTCCAAAACCTTCTAGCTACTTTTTAACACCCCAGGCATCTATAACAGAGATTCATTCACTACCTTTACTCATGAATATTTTTTTCCTAGTGTTTTTTTAAAAAATCTTGCCATTAAACCCCTCACTTGTTGTCACTGTGGGTATAGGGAACAGATTGTTAGCTTGCCCTTTGCAGTAGCCACTTTTGTATTTGAAAAAACATATTGTGTCTCTCCTATCTGATTTTGTCTAGCTAAAGCTCCAATTCTTTCCATCTTCCCTTGCAGATAATGTTTTCTGCAGATCATGCTTACTGGTGTCCTGTACACCTGCCAATTCTTCTTAGGCAAAAAAAGGATTTATTTATTAATTTATTTATTTGCCAGGATATCCTTTCTGACAAATCAATCAGTTTATTTTTTTTTTCTCCTAGAAAATTAACCCTTCTGAAGCTTCCTTTAATTTTTGTTTCACCATTATAATTATGGATAAAGCCATAAATTAGCTTATGTTGATGAAATGTCTTTTATTTTAGGGAGTTAGTGACAGGTATGGTATCTGCTTGCCATGCTCTTACTTTTTCCTCAGTATTTGCTTAGAGCCACTGCTGGAAATCAGATACTGGACTGGGAAGGTGAGACAAATTGTGACTTTCTGCTGTAATCATTCATGTTTTACTGCTGGGTATAAGGTGTTTTAGGTTATGTTTGTGTAGAGCTGTGAAAGTCAAGGAAGGATTGGACATGTGAGAAGGCTTTTTGGATGGTCATTTTGTACTGAGTTTATAGTCAGAAGTCTTGACTGTTTTGCTGCTGCTGCTGAAGCATTATTTGCTGTCCAAAAGAACAGCCAGCTAATGCTGTGGACCAGGAGGAGACCCTGGCAGACACTTTCTATGGAAATAATTTCATCCTGGTTTAAAATGGAGGGACTCGTGGTGACTACATCTGCCTTCTTGGAAGCATTTATAGATGTCAGAGGGATCATGAAGCACTTGTGATGTTTGGTAAAATCTTTAACAAGAGATCACCCTAGCAGTAGCCTTAAATTTCCAATACTCTCTTTTCAAAAATGTCTGTCCCGCGGGGGAAATAATGTTTGGTTTTGATTTACAGATTCAACGTAAAGAGTTCTCTTATTTGTATAGGGCTATTATTAAGTCAGTAGATCTCAAAAGATTTAAAGCACTGGGCTACAGTGGAACTTTTATTTCCAAATCCCTGTCTTCTTTGAGAACAGAAACATTTAAGGTGGAAAACCAGCTTATGAGCAAATATTCCTCCAAAAATACATTGTTTTTCAGTATCATTGCATTTACAGAAAAGCTGGGGGCTTTTTTGGATTTTGTCTTGTTTTTGTGTCTTGAGACATCACATGGTCGCCTATTCAGGCATCTGCCACTGTCCCTGCTCATTTCGTGGAAGTTCTGCTTGAAGATGTGTGCACCTTGTCTAAAAAGCCAGCTGGGATGCCACAAATAGCGTCTGTTCTATTTATGACTGCAAAGTAATTACAATGGAATTTAAAGACTCAGTTTATAGATCCAAGACGAGGATTTTCTGTGTACACTAAAAGGATGAATCCTTTCCAGACCACTTCTTATTTGGCTGAAGATGAACTTGAGGAAGCATTTTGGAGTGTCAGCCAAGGCTGCTTTTAGAAAGACCTGGGTGGGATTCATACTGTTGATATCCAAATAAAAAGAGGCCCTGATTTTAATCTCTGCATGGTTACTTTATTGTAGTTATGAAACCATGAATTAACTTTAAAGCTTTCAGGGATGAAAGGAGACATATAAGCAAGTGCCTGTTATCTTTTTTAGATTCATGGGAAAATATTTTAACCAGTGTCCTAGTGGCTTTGTCCTGTGGACTTGCCTTTTGTTTATTCTGTTTCTGAGTGGTATGTGTTTTAGCTGCTTTCCTAGGAGAGCAAGGGAGAGTGCATGCGAGAGGAAAATGTGCAGGAATGGAAAAGGAAAAGAGGAATCAGTTGAGGGAGGTGGAGGCAGAGATGTATGGTTAATCTGTTGTGTTTAAGTGGAAGTGGAGAAAAAAATTCTCTGCAGTGCCTAAATAACAAGTTCTTGGCTTAAAGTGAAGCAGAACAGAGCTTTCCTCGGTGTATGTCGCTGAATGTTGGTGTTTTTCTAGCCTCTTCCAGCAGAACAACTGTTCTCAGGATTAAGTAAGGAGGTAACAACATCGAATGGGGAAGAATACAGAAATGATCATCGAGAAGAATAATTCTTAGATTCTGTAGAAACCTTGCAGAGAGTTGAAATATTGCTCTCTCCTTGATTCGCTTTGACTTCCCAGCAACCTCTCCCTGCATCTGGAAATCAGGTCCATGTTGGTGTAATTTGTCCAAAAAAACACTAGCTCTGCATGTAGTTTTAAAAATCTAAGGCAAATACAGGTAACTTTGGAACAGGAGAAAAAAATACTTTGTAAGCAGTGTAAAAGACAAGGACAATGTGTATATATAAATATATATATAGAGAGAGAGAGATATGCAAAGGGGCATCTTTATCTTAAAATTAGCACATACCTCAACAGGACAAAAGTCTGTGTGACTGTTCCCTCAAGTATAACTCTGTATTTTGCTATAATATATTATACTTTGGATATTTTTAAGCATAAAATATGCAGAATATTCTGAAATATATAGTGGCAATCTCTTTGTGGCCTGCTTATGCTAAAGTCAAATGGGCTTTCCAGGGGGTAACTGGAAGGCAAAACTGGATCCGTCTGGTGATAATGACGTTAATTAGTGAGGCTAATGATGTATGAGCAGTGCAGGAAAGAGAGAACCTGAGCAATGACATCCCTTTGAATTTGGCCACTCAGTGAACACACACAGTGTGTAACAAGCTTGCTTCTCCTCAGCAGCACATGAAGAATCAGATGTCTCAAGTTGCTCTTTCCATCTTTTCATTTGGAAGCCGTGATTCCTGAGCGGAGCTGCAAGATAGCAACGTCGTTAGAAAATGGACTTTCCAAGTGAAATTGGCTATGCTGAATTTAGACCTCTTGATGGTTGAAGCATGACCCGCATTTCCCTCTTTCTTCCCTCTGCTGTACTCGGGACTTTCTTACACCAGGATTATGCAGTTACTGCACTTTTTGTGCCAAAAGTGACAGACCTTGAGTGCTTTGTTTTCCTATTAGCGTTCAGTTAACCGTGGTCGTATATAACTGCAGTTCATGTTGGCAAACAGAGGCGATGCTATCTTGGGGAGCAAACAGTTATTTGCACGGTTTGTCCAAGGCTGCTAATTACTTGCGTGCACCCTGAAGATCTGCTCCTTTCCAGCCTACACCCTTTTTGCTATTGCTGCCTTCCTCAAAGAGGAAAAAAGAACAACCCAACTGCGGATATTTTAGTGCCCCTCTGCAAATATTATTGCAACTGTGTTGGCAGGAGTGAGAATTGCTTGTTGGGTCAAAGGCTGCTAGTTAAACAAATAGAGTTGTGCCACTCTGCCTGCCTGTCACTTACAGGAGCACTGCTGCGTTTTTTGGGCAGTGGGGGAGAACAAGATTAATACAACCAAATATTGGGAGTTATTTATAACATTGCCCGATGCGAATATTTCTAGAGTAAAGCACACTTTTGTATCTGTGCCATGTGAAACTTGTTCTTGTCCACAGATTAGTGGGAATTTAAGAGTTTTCAAACTCTCTACACTTCTTCCTCCGCCTCAATCTATATGGCAGGACTTGACTCCAATATCCTGCTCTTTCAGCATGGGCAGAATGCCTGGTGAAATCAGCAAACTCATAAACTGGACTTTTAGCAAGTAACGAGATCTGAATATACGAAGTGCAACCATCATCCCTATTTGAGAGGAGAAAAAAAAAATGCCCTTAAAAGCTTAGCTGGGGCTAAATCATCATTTACTTAATTCAGCTGACATTATTTAATGTTGGCAGCAGCATGTGTGTATGTACCACTGCCCTCCTAGTCAATGGAAAATGTCATAACCATTCAAGTGATTTATCAGTTTATAATTGTTAGGCTCTGCAGTAGCTAGAGGCCACGAGGAAGATAGTAGAGATTCTGCTTTAGCTCAGATTTTCCCTGTGGAAACATCCCACAGAAAGGGAGTAAAAATTAAATCAGTGCTTAACTATAGAAATGTAATAGGCTTTTGGATGAGAAAATCCTATATGATTTACTACTATAATTATAATACTTATCTTTAAGCTGTTTAGTAAATTGTAACACAGAATTATTCTTCCTATGGGATGATTGAGCAAAATAAAAAACATTTTTTTTTTTAGGAGAGAGTATCATTCTCCTTTAAATTCTATAGAATTTCTCTAAAACCACCCAAACAAACAATGCCCCAAAATAGCACAGAATGCAAGTTTGAGGTTTTATAAGGGCAACTGTGAATAGTCAATCTAAACCGAGGGGAAAAAAAAATAGGAAGGAAAGCAGGATAATCTAACGCAATTGCAGCTCAGTCTACCAAGCCACATCCACATACCAAAAAAAAAAAACAAAAAACAAAAAAAAACAGAGAGATGGGTTTACTTCCTCTCAAAATTGCTGCCTCGTTTTTCTCCCTTTTGATTCCAAACTGTGCTGTGGAATGCTGCAACCCTAGACCCAATTGGATCTCCTAACCCCACCTGGAGTTCTTGGTATGAAATTATACCTCCCAAATACAAATGGAAAGTTAAATGATAAAATGAGTCCTGCAGATAGCCTGAATCAGATATCAGAGCTGCTTCCATCCTGCCAGGTTGAGAAAAGATGATGTTTCATTGTTCCCTCTATTAATTGTTTCCTTAATCATTTCCTTGCTTGTGCACTTTCCAGGGTTCAAATGGTCTCTCCTCATCCTGAATGCAAAAAGCTCTGAGCTCCCCGATCGTGTGTACATTTAGTTCCCCTTCTCAGCCTTCGTATATTCTTAAAACAAAAGTCCGTTTTGCGTCATCTTTTTGTGCATTTTCTACAGTAAAGATATGCTTGAAGAGTTGCCCTTACAAAATAAAATGTCAAACATTGCCTACTATTTCTGGGCATTATTTACTGGAGGATTAAAGAAAAATCCTGTACAACTTAGTAAAGGAGACAACTCTCTGCTAAAACTGTTCTGTAGTGGTTTTTAAATTGTTTTTTGTTCTTTTTGCAGTCATGCCATAGCAAGAATTGTTCACTCTACAGGCTTCTTTAAAGGGTGAGCATGATGCAGAAAGGAATCGTCAATTTGAGAAAATGCTATTTGAAAACTTCAGACCCCTGTTGAAATTCCAACAGCAAGTTGAATTTTATATAAAATAGAACCCAAAATACTTTGGATTTTCTTAAGAAATGAGAACCTGCATGTGATTCCAGCAGTGAGCACAATAAGGCTGTGTTCGTGTTAACTTCAGCACTGTTTTATTTAGTTGTTTGGCTGAAGGTGCTGAGTAGCTGCCTCTCCCTGGCCCCGAGCCACACGGTTGTGCTGTGCTTAACCCCAGGCCCTCATTCCTGTGCCCCAGGTATCTATTTCTGCTGTGTGGGTTTTACCCAACAATATTCTTTTGCTTGAAATTAAATGCGGTACAGGAGGCCATCGCATGCATGTAAGCAGCAAAGAGTTAAGGAACTAGGAAAGACACTCCAACTTTGGGGGAAGACGGAAAGACATGTTGTTGCAGCCCTATGAAGATTACCAGACCACCACAGAAAAGCCCCAAAGCATCCTTCAAACCTCAGGAAAAAATGCACTAAAAAGTTACCATGAGAACAACCAGTTTAATGAACCAATAAAAAAAGACAGCTATCTACACCTCAACCAAATTATACAAACAAACAATAAAAACAGAACCGTAAATCAGATGAACTCTAAAACTGAGCAGGAAGTGGAAAAGCTAAAATAATATGCAGGAAAAAAAGGGGGAAGGAGGCGGAGGAGAAGAGCCCTCTAAAAATCCAACAGTAACTATGATATAAAAGAGAAAATAGAAATGCTGTGTAGACAACAAACTTAAATATCATCACAAGGCAAAATGCTAAACCAAGTATATTGTGCTGTGTAGATAAGTGGTGGCATTTTTGTGTGTGATTTCTACATATTTTTTACCTTATCGAACACTGTGTCTATCCACTATATTGAAGTGTGGATATGTTATGCCGACAGCAATGGAGAATATGTTGGATCTCAGCATCCAATTCCTTATTTGAAAATATCAAATGTGTAAGATTTTGATTATGGAAATACCAGCCCGCATCTCCTTGGACTTTTGGGTCCCTTTAATTGGAGGCTTCACTATTTGCCTATTATTAATAGTGAGTAATAAGGAACTACAAAGTGGTGTTATAAAGTGACATTTACTTGACCAAGCACTAATTAACTTAAAAGGAATTTAGTATCTATTGCTACTAGCCAGACTTGATTTCCAAAAGGAATGGAAAGAACAAATCATGAGGAGGAGAGGCTAGTAATATGTAGAAAAAATTTTAAAGAAGAACTTAGATGTGATTAAAAGACAAGTGAGACTGGGCCCCCCAAGATTAATTTACAAAATGAGCATATCTTGGAAGTGTTCTGTCTTCTTCAACCAAATGGTTTAATTCGCAGAAGATTTATGAATATGATGTCAATAAAAATTTATGCTGTAAAAAGTCTTCGCATACTTCAGCGTGCTGGAAGTATCTGTCTTTCTATTTTACTTATGAGATAAAATGCAATTTCTCAAATTACTGGAGTCCATTAAGGAAGAACAAGACTGTGTGGTCCAAAATCTCAAAGGGATTCTGTTTTATGTTCGGGAAGCAGTTTGTTCATGTTCTCCCAGACAAATATTTGTTACTTAGACATTCAATCAAAGATGGGTCCATGCTGCCAAATGGACTTGAATTCAAACCATTTGAGTATTCTAGGTTTCCTTCCAGAGCTTTGATTTGTGCCCATCTCTAAATTAATAGGAGGCTTTTAATCTCTCAATCATTTTACTAGCATTAGTCAAGAGATAAAACTGTGTGAACATCGAAGGGGGGAAATGGTGCATTTTTGTCTGAATTTTTCTATTAATTTTCTTTAGCCAGCATTTGAGTTTGCCTCTTCCCACTTTTTGGCAAGGTCGTGGTTCTCACAAATATTTGAACAGGCAATTGAATTTGCATATGAGAAAACTTATAATGGAAGTGGGTTTTTTACATTCTTTTGCCAAAGAACTAAGGACAAGCAACTAACACAACACACATTGACATTTAACAAGTGGAAGGGGCTGATACACACTTCGTATGTAGCCTAAAAATTGCAAGCACCTCTATTAAGGGAGCTGGAGCAAAGAACTTGCTCCTGATTGTCCTTGCAGAAGGAAAAATTATTTCTCTTCTTCTAAATTCCTGAGATAAATCATTAATTAAAAATCAATTTGGATTTTCTTAATCTCTTTTTCAAAAGGGGGAACCACTTCCATTGCTTAGGAGAAGCAAAATTCCTCCCTTGGTTTGAAGTCAAAAGCTGATTTAAAATATACCCAGGCACATCATGTCGGAGAAGCTGGAGATCAGATCCCCAGGAGTGCCTGTGCCACAGCTGGGAATGCATCTCAGTATTTCTTGGGATCCAGTCCTATGATAACATTCAGAGTTATTCCAAGCGGATCGGGGCCTCCCAGAATAGCCATGGCATATGGGAAACAGTGCAAAGACTGAGATTTCACAGCAAACTTGATCAGTTTACAGGGAATGTTATGACGTGATATTATTACTGTTATATTGGAGCATAAGAAATATGTCTGAGGATTTTTTTTTTCTTTGACAATCCTCACTACAATGATTTTCAGTCTTGAAAGACAAAGTTACAGTTACATAAGCTCCAAAAGATGGGAGATTCAGAAGAGTGGCAGGGTTGACTTGAGCAGGAATCATCACACAGAAGGCCCCTAGCTATTTGCACCAAAATAATGCATAGATTCGCTATAAACATTAGCAGCTTTAAGTAAACCAACATGTTTCCATTGCAGAGACATCACAACTGAGGTTACTCGTGAGAAAGACATACATTTGAGAAGAATGACACGTCCTCTGCACGCTAGTCCCATGTCTTTAGTTGTTTAGCAGTCAGAACATATTTTAAGTGTCATTCCTGCTCTTTCTCTCGTATGTCCTCTTTCTCACCTAATGTCAAGTTGCATTTTTCTGAGGAAAGCCTGAATTTGTTTCCTTGGGGCAGCTGCTGCTTCTTCACAAAGTCCCAATGTTTGGTATTTTGTTTGCTTTCTTGCTATTTAATCTGCCATCAGCTACAAATCTTTCCTTCCACTCCTCTCTTTTACCCTTCCATCAGCTGTGTCCCACTGGTGGTGGTGATTCTGGTGGAAGCTTTTACCAGCAATTGAATAGAAATAAATTATATGATTTTTTTTTTTGACTTTAAACTGAAAGCAGGATTCTTCCCCAGGTATAGACAGATACCAGTTTAACACCATAAGACTATATGTTAGGTAGCCAGCTCTCTGTGCAAAGCAAGCTCTTCTCAGCTGGAGGTTAGTGGCACAAGAATTTCTCAATATGCTGCGAGTATTATAATTGAAAAATGTGGTATCATCAATAGAAAACAAAATCGTTTCATCAGCAAAGGTCTGTTTGTTGTGTAGCTGAATGTGTGGTTACCAAGGGACGAGTCTTCCAAGGTGGGGGCCAGGTTTGTGAAATTAAAAGAGGTTCCTTATTCGTTACAGAGTTTGTTCCCTCTGTCAGTCTACGTCAGCAACACATAGTGAAATTGGAAGTTATTCTAGTCCTATTCATTACGTGTGTGCTGACTGCTACTGAAAAACTCGCAGGATTTTGAAACACAGGCAGCATTATAGAATCTCAGATTTTTATGCGCTTCTTTTGAGAATCTTTATTTTTAAGGCCTAAAAAATCAAACACCCTGAATTTATTTCCTTTTATTTGTTTACAAGGATATGATTGTGAAACATCGCTAATAAACTTTTATTAGCAATAATAGATGGCAGCTGTGGGTAACACGGACAAAAAGCCATCTCAAAGATTCATTCTTAGGTTGCATGTCATCTTTTAAGCCATGAAGTATAATGACCTTTTCAGAGATCAAAGTTCTTTCTTTTTTTTTATTTATTTATCTTTTTAATCCTCCCCAAAAAACATGGGAGTTGAACTGAACTCATTGAGTGAAGATTCACTGCCATGAAATGACAGTGTCGTGGAGGAAGAAAGAAGACAAGCTGTGTGGGCACCTTTTCCCGTGCACCCCACTGTAGATCAGAGCCTACAACTCCATCCTTGCTTCTCCCGGAGCAAGCAGTGGGACTCCGTCCAGCTGTGTGAGGCTGCCAAGGGGTGACCTCAGCAGCGGCACACAAATTCCTCTGTCTCCCTCAGTTCTGGGCTAGTCATTGAAAGCACTTTCTGGCTGTAGAGAATTGAGCAATCGCCTTCTCTGAAACATGAAGTAGGCAGAGTATAACCTCCTAGATTATATGTATTTTGCCGTCTGTTAGACTAGTGGTTGGTCAGAAGATCAGTGAGGAGCTGATTGGACTCTCACTGTCCTCCAGCTTGCAATGAAAGGCCTTGAGGATGAAGCAGCAAAGTGATGTGCAAAGGAGTCACCTTTCTGGATTGGTACTGCCATAAGCACAAAAAAGCATGCTCCATTTGGGCACCTTTGACCTGCTCTTTGGAGATCATAAAGAACCTTCCTAAAGCTCAACATTTAACTCAGGCCTGCAGGTTGTCTTGTCTTGTTTTGTGAGTAGTAAACTCCCTGTAATGCAATGTTGTTTAACACTTCTTTTTACTGCAAAGATCCGACCTAGCTCTGGTGGTTTTTTTTTTTTTTTTTTTTTTTTTTGGATAGCCAAGTATTTCCAAGAGCTTCCAAGTCCTGGATTAACTCATTTTATCAATGTTTTCTGATAAATCAGGAAAAAACTGTAATGAATGGAAAAACTGTTTTCTTAGAATCTTTCCTGAATTAAAATTGATTCAATTGCTCAATGTTTTCTGGGGAGGCCTCTAGCGTTTTTCCAAAAGTTTCCTCTCTTGAGTAGAAGCCGAGAACTACACGGCCGTACTTCTTGTTGAGCCTTATCAATCTGGTGATGTAAGATTTCTCTTCCTTCCTGCTATCTTTTATGAATGCTACAACATCCCTGATTTTTGTCTGTAACCTCATCCTGAGTGAAGATAGGCTGCTCGAGGAATGCATTCAAACCCCCTTTTGTTGACAGCTGTGCTGACAGTGAACAGATGTTGCAAAGGCTGAGTTATATTTCCACAGTCTTTGGTCAACATTTTTTCATCTGTGTTCATCAGCAACCTTGTCCTTTCAACGTTGGTCCATAAACTGCCTTTGGGTGAGAATAATACCAGCACAGCTCCTCAAAAGCACCTGGTACCTTCGTGCTTGTCTTTCGCTCATGGTGCTTCAGATCTCCTGGAAAAGCTTCCTGTAAGCCAGTTTTCTAGCAGTTTATTTTCTGGTAGAGTCAATATAGTGTAATAAAGATCCAGTCTCTCTCTGTGTGCAAACTGAGTGATCCTCTCATTGCCACCATGCATGTTAATGTTGCTCGATATCAAATTCAATGCCTTGCTTGCAAGGCCCAGCAGAGCATCCCGGGGATCTCTGAGGCTGGCATCATCGTGAAGTGTTTCAGCAACGATATCTCAGCAGCCAGGTTTGGAGGCTGCAGTTCAGAATGAGGGAAGGAGCTATTTTGGGTGGTGTTACTCCACCGCAGACCCAGGGAATTTGGATAAGCACATATATTAATGCTGGAAGACACCAGATACTGTGGTGATGAGTGCCATCCACGTACCTAGATAAACTAGTTGTTGGGAGGCTGCCAGTATGACATCAAATAGAAGTATTAAGTTAACACCTTGTGTCGCGTGGTGGCCATGAACATTTCAGTTTGAAGAGCAGAAATTGATACCACTGCATTATCAGCAACTCCAAATTTTACCATACTCCAGTGAGTAAAACAAGCCCCCTTAATGATGGCTTTTGACTACCAAAAAATTATTATTGTGCTTTGTAAAGGAATGATGTTGGGACAGGAGTCAACAAAGAGTGCAGGATAACTGGTAAACAGAGAGAGTAGCAAGTAAATAGAGAGAGGACAAGTATTCGGATGCAGCAATATATTGTCTGAGCAGAAACATCTTCCTGTCAATGGGAGGTTTTGCTTTGCATCAGGCTGATAAAGCATTGCCGTGTGTATAAGCAAATGCATGGTACATGCATCAGTGTTCATGGAAGTAAGCTCACCCGGTATATCTTTGTTAAATGAATAAATGGCAGTGCTGCGTCATACGATGGTACCTTATCTCTGCTTTTGGTCATAATTTGTGCATATATATTTGTAGTCCCTTTCTCTGCCTCTCTCTCTTTTTCTCTCTCTAGAAACATTGTCCAGATCATCTTTCCTGCCTGTGGGGCCTCACATTAGGGTATCGTATTTTTTCCTATCTGGTGGCCTGCGGTTTGTCCGTTCCTCTATCACTTGAGTGTTTCTATTTTGGTGCCAACTTGTAACATCACAGACTTGAGATCAGGGTTTCTAACAAAGATATTGGACCTGCATCATTCTTTTCTGAGGCCATAAAACCCACCTCTTCACCCAACACACATGTGACAACTGTAGTAACTGTTGCATGGAAACTCATCTAAAGAAAACTATTTTAGTGGGTTTTAATGGTCGGGTTTAGTGTAATAAGAGATTTAATTTTGCCTTGATCTTCTCCTTTCTTCCTTCCTTTGTCATTGGCTTGATGATAAGGTGTGCCTGAGCCATGTGGCCAGACAGTGCTGTGAGGACAACATAAAATGTTCCACAAACTAACATGCAACGTGACTTAGAAGTGCTGCAGAATCTACTTAAAAATATTAATGAATGTAGATTAGTAGGGTTAAGGGCTTGTTGCAGATACCCTTAAGGGTTTTTCATTTTCAGTTATTAGACACTTAGTTCTGGCAGGCCTGCTGACCAGGAGAAAATCCATGCAGATTTTAGTTTCCTTGCCTATATACTGTGTGCATCTCGTCTTGGGCAGCAGAGTGCACGTTTCCAGGTACATCCTCAAGCTGAGCAGGCGCAATAATTGCATTCCTGCAGCTGAAGCATCAAAGTCCCTCTAGACTACAGAAATCCCATCCATACTACTGTAAGAAAGAGATCTGAACATGCACAATATCCTCTTTTTTTTTGTTTAAGAGCACTTACAATGAAAAAAAGTTTAAGTTTTTATTTTCTTGATGAAAACTGAAAGTGAAATACCAGCTTGTCGAGCCTTTTGCATGTCTGCTGCCTCATTTTTGGTCAGTAGAAGAGTAAGAGGAGGAAAAAAAGATGACGGAAATGAGAAAAATATTAAAAGGGAGCAAAAAGAAAGTGAAACAGTAGTGAAGAAAGCAGTGTGACATCTCAGTGAATATGAAAAATGACAATTTCATTCTTTTTATTTTCTAAATACAAAAAGTAGTATATAAGAAAATTTCTTATGAAAAATTATGAACTCTTTATACCAGCCTTATGTTTGACTTTTGATATACTGTTTCTCTCTTTCAGAACACTGAAGAGCATTTATATATTTTACTTGTTATTTGATTGGATAGTTTCATAAGATTTTAAAGCTTTAAAATACAAGGTTGTATTCTTTCTGTTTCATTTTGTTAATCTTTGTTTTTTAACTTTGGTTTGGAATTCTTCTGAAGCAACTCAGACAAAGCAACTCAGATAAATGTCTTGTTGTCTGACTATGAACCAAAATTTATGCTGCCCTTCTTAACTTTTGTTTTGACTCTTTTTAATTAGATTTTCTATGTAATGACTTTACATTGTCTTGGAAAATGCAAAAGATTTTTGAAACAAAACCTGTTTTGTGGGATGTTTATGTAAGTTATGGCAATACTCTGTGGTGTGATCTGTGATAAATACGGACACGTATGCATTCAGATCTGGATATTCCATTTAAAGAACTACTCTGTGCTGGTACTTTGAAGAAAAGTTGAAGTAAGGGCAGAAATATGATTCAAGAGTGCCTTACGTCCTCTAAACAATACACTCAGATTTCATATTAGCCAAGGTTTTTCAAGGCACTTTTCAAGGCACATACAAAGACATCATGCAAGTTAACTATCATGACAGTCTATTTGAATCATTCTTGATGTAGTGGCTGCTGTCCTCAGACACCCACACTGTAGCAGAAGATGTGGTCATCCTGTGTCTTTAATCATGTCCTAAGTGAGCCTGAAATTTTGCAGATATTTCACATGAGCATTCTTGCCCAGGCTATAATTTTCGGGTCCACAATGAGAAGACAAAGTAAGTAATAAAATTAAAAATATTGCTTCACAGTCCTAGGGGGGAGCTGTTCCCTTTGCACCACCGAAGGAACCGAGGATTGCCCTAAGAAGGCAGCCTGCAAGTGGAATAAATCCAACGGAGTCATCTATATGCTACACACTTTGCTCCCCCAGGCGTGTAGGAGTGATGTCTGGGCAGACTGGGTACAGTTTCATTCTGTTCCAGTATTAGGAGAGCAGATGGGTGACTTAGAGTCATCTTTCCCTCCTATCTCTGATCCTGTACTGAATCCAGATCAACATCTCTATTTTCCATCTCATCACCCTCATTCCCTTTTCCTAGCCAGGCTAATTCTTTTCTCTTTTTTTCTCATCCTCCTTAGGAAGAATTTGCCTTTATTTCAACAAATATTGTGTCAAGTACCAACATTTTCTTAAAAGTATTGTGATAGAGCTCATGTATCAGGATGCATGCTGATTTGAAGTTAGAAAGAGGTACGGAATATCTCCCCTTCTTTTCCTTCCTTGGAAATGGAATTCAGCTTGTGTTAAAAGCAGATTTTACTTGTTTGTGATTTCTTCAATTTTAAGGCTAAGGGACTGACTCATCAGAGTAATCTTGTAACCTAGGGATGAATTAATATTATATAAGCAGAGGAGAGATTTTGATCTGATGAGGGTGTGATCCCTGACTCCTTTCAGGATGCTGCGTTATTTTCCTTTTAAGAATCACATCTCAACATTTGCTGTTGTTTCCTTTATGAACTCCTTTGAATTGCTGGTAGGTTTCTGAGTGCCTTGATTCGAGATTATTCTGATGGGTTACGAGGAACATGCAATGTGTCACAGTTTGTGAGACTCTTAGGGCTGCTGCCACTTCTAACAACAGTTTTCCCAGATTGTATAATGACATTTTCATCTCTTTGGTCCTAAAGGGCCAGGAGACTTTAGGAGAGTATTTAGGAATACCAAGGGGAGCTGATATTGTTTCATTCTTCTTCTTTGGAGCACCTTATTCCATAGAGCATATGGAAAACCCAAAGAAAAAGATGTAAATACAGTCTTCCAGTTAAAGGACCTTTTTCTTGGAGACTATTTCTTACAAATTGTTGTTGAGTAGCTGGTTTTGTCTAAGTTTATTAACTTGACCTGGGTTGATCTTTCTCTTTTCTGTTTTTTCTTCTATTTTTTTAACGTAAATAAGTCATTACTATACCGTCCAGTCTCCCATCAAATCTGTTTAAATCAGATGCACCACAGGACAAATCCTAAATGGCAAAAGCTCTAGAAATTAAATCTGGAAGATCAAGGCTAAATCAATATTACATTTATGACCCACCAGCTTAGCGAGCAATCAGAAGTTAACAGCAAGGCCCCTTGCTGGCACTTCAACATTATCTAACTCTTTGTACTGTCTAACAAGCACTAGTGTGAACACAACAGCGGTTTAAGGATAACACATTGCATAAGAATGTGTCCTTTTATAATCAAAACTGGCCTTTGCAGCCTTAAGCCAGGTCCTTAAGGGTAAGGTTAACCACGATTACCTTATCTGGGCTATCAGTGCTGTTGTTTTCCTCGGGATGCTAAATAGTGTCTTGGGTTTCATTCCTCTGCCAACCGCACTGCGTGATAGCATATTGTTTCTGCGACCTGTTGTGTCTAACATACATTGATGCGGGATCATTACCCTGAACTTCCCTCTAAGGAAGCTCGTGTCAAGGATGCCCCAGCCTTGCACCAGAGCCTAGATAGGATCCTCCGGCAGGAATCCGAGCTCTTTCCCAGCACCCGGCCCTGCTTATTTAGTCTAGTGCAGTACAAGAGTGTGTGCACAGACAAACCGGCGTCCTGCTACATTCCTCCAGGGTAAATAATTTATGAGGACTGATGCTGATTAAGTATAAATGGCAAGAGCAAGTCCAGGTGACCCAGGGAAGGGAGCTACTCCAAGGAGAGCAAGTCATTCGCTGCACTCATCAGGTTCCTCTTTTTGGGGAATGCTTTTTGTTTTGTTTGCTTGGGAACAGAATTAGCTTTATTGTTGTTGTTTTCTTGAGGACAAAATTACATTTTTTCTCTTTAGCTATAGTATCACAGCATACATTTCTATCTCATAGTGAATAGCACTGTAGGATATTACATTCGGTGGGATCCTCTTCAGCCAGTCAAACCACTGATTTTATCCAAGCTTCTTTAGAAATCCTGCTTTTTCAGTCTTTCCTCCTGAATCTGTTTTGTTCCTGAATTTATATGTATCTGTTTTAAAATGTTCCAATTTATTCCTGGCTAAAGTCCACAGGTTTAAAGAGAGTTAATGAGCCAAATTCATCTCTGATTTAATTTGTAGTGAGCCTTGGTGATGATAAGCACCTTGGAAACCACTGACTTAACGAGGAAACTCCGGTGGCAGATTTTGGAAAGTATTTGTGTGCAGGTTGCTCTGCAGAGCACCAAGGAGCCAAGCAACTTGAGCCTGTGTTCTGGCTGTGGATTTATATAGGTTTTAGGTCCCAAACGGAGGAGAGAGAGCTAGATGCTTTCCCTTTGGAAAGGACTTCATAGTAGAGATGAGACTTGAGAATCTGAAGGGCAAAGGATTGACTTGGAGGGATACAGAGGAGATTTTGTGTATTCTCTCCCTTCTTGTAAGGCGTCAATGCCTAAGATAGATGGTTCTGAGTTAGCTGGGACAGCATATGGGTGACTTCATCGACCAGGCCAGTGTTTGTGGCACTGCCCTATGTAAGAGATTCATTTTCACATTCTTCTGGGGCAGGGACCTTATTTTGTTTTTTCCCATCCCCGGGAAGATGTCAGATTCAGTCCACATGATTGCAGACCAATTTAATCTCAATCTGAGGCACCGTATTTCTCTTTAGAAATATTTAATTGCTCATTTAGTGAGAGTAGAAAAAAAGTGCAACCAGGTAATAAGTATATTCAAATAGCATGTGAAAAACTCAAACTCACGTTTCTGATCTTGTCAGTATTTGATGATAGATATGTAAGTCAAGGCTGAAAATAACGAATAAATGACTTGTCTCTTGCACCGCTGAGAAGGGAAATTCCAACTTCTTTCAAAATTCTAGGCCTAAAACACCCCACGTTGATACAGAACTGATCTCTGGTGATGGCAGGTATTTAGATCCTTGTCAAATGTACAAATTAATTAGAGCAAAAAAGCCCTAGAGAGAGGGCAAGAAAGGTCAGGAAGGGAAACTGGAGGATTGGGCTCCCCTGGGGGAATTCTGCTGCTGAGATCTGCACTCTTTGGCTTGATTTGCTAGTGGATTTCCAGAGAGATGTAAGTTTTGACTGTGTAAAATCAGCCAGGACTATGACTGGAACATGATGGTGGGGAGAGAGAAACAAGTGAAAACGCTTTTTCTAAAGCTCTGCTGAACATAAAGTCTTACCCTAGTGTTTCCAGAATGACTTTTGACACTTGTGATGTGGTTTGAGGTGCCCTTATATCACTCCTATCACCGACCAGAAAGGAAAATAACTCTATAATTAAAAAAAGTAATTGCAAGATATAATGCAAGCTACATTACAAATTACATTCTAGTGCAGTCTCTTGCACTAATATTTGAAATCAGACTGTATCAGTACTGTTCCTTTTTGTGTGATTGTGTTAAACTGTGTTGACAGCTATGCTAGGGAAAATATTCCAATAGACAGAAGAGATGGAGAGGACAGAAAAGCTTCCCAAAGAATTACTAGGAGGAAATCTTTGAAATAAATATAGAAATGAGCTTGAAATCACAAAAATTTGATGGATCTCATCCTGATTTTTCCAAAATATTAGGCATATTTGAAGCTAAAGACCCAATTCTTCTTTGATTATTAGAGTTGACAGAAAAAACACGATTTTAGTGAGATTTAAAATTTTCAAAATATGTTTATGTTCATTAAACATTTTTGTATTTGTAGTTCTGTGTAAAAATATTTGATTTAAATTGATTTTTCGATTCAAATGTCTTTTGACTTATATTTCTTTAAATCTGAATGAAAACACAGTATGTGATAGAAACAGGATTGCTTTTGTCCAATATTCCTGCATTATACATCCTTTTATTTCCCGATCTCTTCTTTTCCCTGGTGAAAAGTGTTGGTGCCATGCAAGCTTTTTCCTTTTTTTGTCTGGAAGCACTCTCAACATAAATAATTTTGTCCCCATGTCCATAATTACACAGTTTCTTGTCTTTTTTTTTGCCATTCCTACTAATTCAGGTTTGCTTCTTGGGATTTTGAAAATCAGCATTAATTTATTGCGGCATGTTTGCAAAATCTGGCAAGTGTTGTCACTCGTGAAAATTAATAACTATTTAAACTATAGGATAGAGTGACTTAAGAAACGATGCCTTGATAAGGAGGGAAGAAGCTCCTCCAGAAATTGTGTTCTAAAACAGTTTATAGTTGTTGTGTTTAGATTTAGTTTTTTCGTGGTTGCGTTTAGGCTGAGCAGTCACATTTCTCTCGGACCATTTAGAGGTCACAGCTCCGCTGTACGTGTCTCCCTGACAAGGTGAGTAAGAGGATGTTGTTTCTTTTTGGTGGTGCAGAAAGCGCGAAGGCCTCTTGGAAGCGGCGCAAGGGAAGCCTGAGTGCCGCCGAGGAGCCAGTCTTCTTTGGAAACCTTTTATTAGCAGCGAGCAGTAAACGAACCGGCGCGTGTTCAACATCACGAGCTGCAGCCTGCGCCTTCCTGCCCCTTCTGAGCATGTAGCTATAACTCGTTCCTGCTTTAAAAAATAAAATAAGCTTCTGACAATAGTTATCCTATAACTGTAAGGACTGTGGAGGTTTTCTCAGCATACAGTTCAGAGCTCTGCTCCTTAAGAAGGACTTGTCATGCAAAAACAGAGCTGCGCTGGATTTTAGTGGATCTGGAATGCTTTGGGGAAAAAAAAATAGAGAAAACCATGACTCATTCCAAGACAGCCATAAAATAGAGTAGAGCCAGAATCATAAACTGTTGTCCATGAATATATCACCCATCCATTAGCCAGGCTTCTGCCAATAACTCTGCCAATATGAGGCTGACTTTTGCCAGTAAATTTTAAGGTGGAACATGCTGGTATTTATCACGAAACTAAAATTTGCCACTGGGAAGACCTCATGGAATTAGTTTGGATGATTCTCTCCCCCTTTCTTAGTGGCTCTAGACATTCTGCTTTGGGACAGGATCCGTTTTACATAACCTTCATGAACATTTGGAGCAGCAGGGGCAATAGAGGCTTTCAAGTTTCCCAAAAGTTCAACACTGAAATAGGAACAGCGGAAAAGAGAGGGCATAAAAGTAAAGAAAATACCCTCCTTCAAAGCTATAGTGACCTACATGATGCACACTGGGAGGTGAAGGAGGACTATGATCTTCCATGGGCCATTCAACCTCAATCATATTTGCCAAGTGCCTGTGTTGGTTATCATCGTCTTCCTCTTAGAAAATATGGTAATGCTGAGCGAGGATAACAAGTGATAGTTGTAGGAGGGACAGAAAAGCAAGTCTGAGAGCTGCTGTAAGGATTCCCAGCTCCTCGGCTTTACGGATGACATAACTGCTGTCACCACAATCCATCGATGCGAAGAAGCTGGAAGCAAGCTGGCAGGAATACAAATTTTCTAGCGACTCGACTGGTGGAATCATTTATTAAAAAGTCCATTCGAGCAATGGTAGGACTCATATAGGATCCCCATAGAGCATAGACTGTATATCCTCCCTATAAAATATGATGAAGCGCAGATCTTTTTGAGCACATTAGCAACCAGATCCAAAACAAGAGGACTATAATTTTACAGTTAGTGTGCATGATTTGACTCCCTCCCCGCCTTTCTGGCTGCTGCATTTTAAAGCATGAAATATATCCTGTAGGTTAACCCTTCCTGAAAGAATATATTATCAGGGCTTCTGTGCAGCGGATGTAACTGTCTGAAGATTTCTGTTATGTTTCTCATTTTTTTTTCCAGTCTTCTTCAATTTGTTTTGAAAACTAAGCAAATCAAAATCACGTGAACTGGGGAATGGACAAAAAGGACGCAGAATAAACTGCGCTAGACAATGATTTAGGTGATTAGGATTTTCAGTGGTTTAAACAATTCTAACAGGATTCTGGCAACAATGATTTTGATGCAAGGAAACAGAGGACTGAAAATACCATAATAACTAAAGCCAAACTTTTTCACTCTTGTTGACTGTGGTTCAGAAGCATCTAAGGAAAATTAGATTTCTTAGTCACATTATGGTGACTAGTATCTCTTCAAGCATGTAATGAGGGAAACATCAAGTGTGATGTTGTGCCATCATCCTGTTATATCATTATTGACATTGCTTAGAAAATATGCATGCTGTAACACTGAGACGAAATGTCATTTATTAAAGCTATAGTAGGGCTATGAGGAGAGCAGAACAGTCATTATTTAAGATATTTATCCAAAAAAAAAAAAAAAAAAAAAGAGCAAACTTGTAGTAGTTAAGCAAGAAGATGAAAGGGAAAAGAATGGTTTTGTATTTATACTCCTATTTGCAGCCCTAGAAACTGGAAGTGTTGCTTTACTGCAGGATCTGCAGAGACTGCTAATTCCATTCCTCCTCATAACAATTTTCCAAAGGAAGGGCATGGGCAAATCAGTAGATTTTTAAAATAAGCAGAGATGAGAAGATTTCTGTCCCATGCTGCCTTAGACAGGACTAATCTGCTTTGCTTGGGATTGCAATTCCATTTGCTTGGTGACACATTTGAAGGCTGTAGAAGCTGCGGAGCACAGGGAAACTGCTATCCCATTCCAAAACAAGCTGCAGGGATGGTGTGGCAATGCTGGGACTTTGGGTGTTCCTGAGAGAAACTGTCTGTTGAACAGTCTTGACACGGACGCATCTGTGAAAGGAGTTTGATAACAAGTCCACATAGAGATGCTCGTTATTTGATGTGGAAGAGACAGGTGGCCAAATGAGTGAAACCCCTCCTTGTCACAGGCCATGGAGAAAATGTCATGTATGCTGCAGTAGTTGAAATTTCAAAAAATAAGCCATGTGGTTCTAGTCAGAAGATATTTTGATCATTTGAGTGAATTGAAAGGCACGATCCAGTAGGAATTGGCCTGAAGTTCACTCATCTATCATTCAGGACGCAACATGTTTTTTGCATTATGACTCCTGCTGTCATTGCAATTGCTGTAGCTCTCGCCTGATAGCTGGCAGTGGGAGCCAAGGCTAAAACCTCTGGGCAAACGGGGCTACTTGCATTACTTCCAGAGAAGTCCTACCTGCTTCTCCCCGGGGACTCATCTAATCAGCTTCATGAAATGCTATGCAGATTTTTCTCGTTGGTTTGTTTTCATTGTGTTGCCGAAAATAAAGCAAGAAATCCTGTGAGGAAGATGGGAATTTTAAAGGACCTGTGAGTCTTTTTCTCTTGCTACGTGGCAAAACTTAAGGAGAGTTGCTCTTGCGTTGCAGGGAGAAAGTAGGTCTCTCTCAGAGAGGAATCCTGGTCAGCGCTAGGAGTTCTCCTTCCACAGGAGAAGAGTTTCACTCCCTGGGTTTCAGAACGGGCAAGCAGAGCACAGACAAAGCTGAAAGCTGACCGTGAGGATAATCAGTTACATGTTAAAGACGTTGCGTCAGCGGGTTCGCCGGGCGTGCAGCCTGCGATGATTGCTGTAGCAAAGCTGGTGCAATAACGCTGCTGCAACGTTTGCTGTGAACATCGGCGTTATGCAACGGCGCTCACTGCTCTCTTACCACGCTCTCTTTTTGCCCGCAGAACTCCTGCTGTTGTCAGGAAAATTTTTTAAGCGGACAAGAAGTGTAGGCTTGGGTGGAGGTTATGCATGGATGTGCTGGCTGTGCTCTCCAAAAGTGATATATCATCCCCATGCTAGTTTCTCATGAATCCAGGCTTAAAGAGTACCCTTTATTCAGCAGCGTGGTTGGTGTATGTTGAGGGGATGTAGCCCAGACATGTGCTGGGAGCACGAGCATGGAGCCTCCTGCTCCTTATTTTTGGTGTCAGGGAATGGTGCATAATCCACATGGAAGTGGATGCTGCTTCCCTAGGTGGTTCCTGGGTCTTTTTAACTTTATTGAACCTCGCAGCAGGAAAGAGCAAACTAGAAATGCCCTTATCTCTCTCTTCCTTCTTACATTTTGTTTGAATTCCATTTCCTAATCTCACACAATATCTTTTAAAGGCACCCAATGGTATTCATACACTTGGAGGCAAAAAAGTTGTCAGTTTTTCACAGCAAAAGATTTTCTCAGTTGAACTTTTAAGTATTTAGACCAGTATTCCCTATAGCTTCTCACTAAAGCATAATTTTTGTATAACAATGTCTCTGTTCCTCTGTTACCTTTCATTCTTTGCTGATCTGCATACTGAATTTTGAAGGATGAGTGAATAAGCTCTGTCTGGACCCTTGAAGGAAACTCATATTTTATCTTATCTTCCACCCCCAGGGTCACTTTCTGATAAGCTGGTTTGTAAGGAAGGGCACA
Organism: Crypturellus tataupa; assembly: GCA_034781795.1. Lineage (NCBI taxonomy): Eukaryota > Metazoa > Chordata > Aves > Tinamiformes > Tinamidae > Crypturellus > Crypturellus tataupa. Next base: position 33,306 of record JAWLRI010000262.1, on the reverse strand, counting down.
CTGTTTGCTTCAACGTTGGCAAAACTATGATACAGAACGGAGCAGGAAAAATAACCTTGGAAAAGGGTTAGTACCAGAGCTGCAGAAGCACTCTTGCATTCCTACGGTTGTTTTCACCTAAAACCTGCAATTCACTTTGAGATTGCTTTGCATATGGAACCTAGGAAATTAGAATTATTGGCAGAAACACTTGCAAGAGGAGAAAAGTCGGGATTTAAAATGATTTGAAATGAACCTTAGCCCAGATTTCTAATGCTCTGTACTTATTTGTGGGCTGGGGGTTCTGAGATATATATATATATATATATATATATTTTCTTATCAGTTTGTAGAAAAAAGCCTAAATTCAATCACAAAGCAGTGCTTTCTTGTGCTAGCTGCTATACATACTTGTGGGAAAAAATAAAAATAAAAAAAAGATGATCCCTGGCACAAAGAACTACCAGCCTGAAGTAGTTAGACCTACCCGCTGTCTGGGCTGCTCTCAGCATGTGTCTCTTCTCATCCAGAAGTCTGAATAAAAGGGAAATTGAAGACGTTGGACGTTTGTTGAGGATGTCTCAATTTCCCAGTGGTTCTGAAGAGGCCAGGGGACATCTAGAAAACACAGGGAGGCCCAGGTTGATGGTTTGCACATATTCAGTGTACAGGTTCAAATCACTGATGTAGTGATTCACTGGTAGGGCTGGGGTTTAGCAAGTATTGGGCATGCAGCACTAAGCACAAATATAGATATTTCAGCCCACAATCTAGGGGCTACAGTCTAAGATGTTGCAGCAGCAGCTGAAGCACAGAGAGAGATTTGCAAATAACAGCTCAGAAATCACCTTCATGTAGCCAAATGGGAAATTTATTCACGAGCAGAGAGACAGTATAGCTCATCGAGGCTTATTTGAACCCTATTTGGAGGATTGAAGTGATACATGTGCCCTGTGCTGGTCCTCCACGGAGGAGTGAAGTTCATCCAGTGTGTGAATAGTTTTGAATAGAGAATGAATATTTAAGCCACATGGAGACAACTGGTGAATAGAAAAGGGGGATAAATTATCAAATTAATTAATATTAGTAGTGAGTGCTTACAAGTACTGCTCATCAAGGACTAGACCTTTTGTTGCTCTGACTGGGTGGGCGCTTGCTGTTTTGAATTATCTTTGCAAGAAAACAATCATCAAAGAAGACAAAAACATATTTTAAGAAGCTCTTTTGATACAGCATAATTCAGAGTAAAATATACTATTGTTTAATACAACTATCTTAGTTACAGCTCTGAACATATAAAAGTTAGCTACTTGGCTTGAAAACAGAAAAAAAACCTATTCCAATATATTTCTTTATTTATTATGAGGATTTTCTGTCTTGTGTAATGTATTTGCTCATAACACAACCCTGGAACTTAGCTGGCCCATAAAACTGCAAGGAGGGAGCATCTGGCCAAATCCTATTGCATAAAATTTTTATAGTAGTAGAGAAAAACTTATTTCACTGTTTCTTATCAGTGCTTTAAAATAGAAAATATTTTTTTTTCAATGTAAAACAAACAGAAAACAATGCAATTTCTACATGATTGTCCAGATCTCAGTGCTGTCCTGACTATTCTTTCTGGCTATGAAACCCCCACACCCTGATTTTAGTCCCTTTAAACTTTGTTAGAATCTATCACTTTCACTTTTACATTTTCAGGTTTTGTGCAATACCTGAAATCAATAGATAAGAGTTTTGGGGTACTTAATAATTTTTAAACATTTTTCCAAATCAAAATTGTTATGAAAAAAATATACAACAAAAAATTTAACAACATAGAATACATCATTTTTAATCATAATTACAGTGTGACATTCACCTTTCTATGCTGATTCTATGCTTTTCAATTTCAAGAACTCTGTTGTTTGATTGCATCTGAAAACACTTTTGCACTGAAAACAGTTTTGCTCTAGTAAATTCTTGCATTTTAAGTCAGATGGGAAACTTCAGATTTGAAGTGTGTATTTTTTTCTTTTTTTTTTTTTAGTTGCCAGCTTGTAGAGCATAATTTTACTTCATCCTTAGTTCATAGCAGGTACATATATGCTCTGTACTAAAATCAATTTTCAATGGGATTTGTTCCTGGCTCAACTCCATTGCCCTTTAAATCAGTGTGGTTCCCCTCCAAGAGAAGTCAACAGCAGAATTTAGGCCATTAATTAATGTGCTGTGAAAATGTGATGTCTCTCTCAACTTGTAGACTGTCCAACTACTGGTCCTGCCTTCAATACTTCTTGAAGTGGTTGTATTTGGTTTAAGTATAACTTTAAAGTATACTTTAAGTTTCCACCTCTACTTACTGTCAGTTTGGGGCTAGTTGGTTGAGAGAATTTTTCTCCAGAATACAGCCAGCCTCTCAAGAGCTGTATTTCTCCAAATCATATTCCTTTCAGCAAGCGTTTTGGGTCTAAACACAAGCCTTCGGTTTCAATATCCGTCAACGTCATTGTGTCGGCTGTCGGGCACTTTGGGTTTCTCTGTAACAGCATTGAGGGGACTCTGACCTGTGAACTAGGAAAAAGTCCATGTGCTGAGGTCTAGAGATTGCAAATATTGCAAACAAATGGCTCAGAATAGCTCAGAAATACGGAATTGCCTCCAACGGGACTATAGTCCCTCGAATAGTCTGGAGGGGGAAGATCTAGCGAGGAAGCTGAAGGACCATTTGCACGAGCATGCAAAGGAGCCCAGGAATTGTGTATGATGTCCTCCGCCCTGCTGAAATACCCCTCTTCTTTCACTTTCGTTTTTTTTTTCTTATTGATTTTTTAATTCCTTCAGTTTTCACAGTCCTGAGCTATAATGCATTTCACTTCTGCATGCCTCAAATCATGTGCTTTTTTTGGCTATTTTTCCATTATTGGAAAAGGCAATGTTGCATATTAGGTCTCTGATAAGCTGGTGGACACGTGCCCTGAGCCCCCTATGCTGATATTAATCAATCTCTGTTATGCAATGATTACAGGGATCAGTACAGCACGAGTCCCTCTTCCACAGATAGCTCAGACCTTTACCTGCTGGTTTTCTTAGGGCTTTTTCCCCTTTTATTTCCTTGCTTGTTTTTTGGTGGGCTCCTTTTTGATGTTCTGTTGTAAGGATATAAAACTTGTAACTTATAAAACTTGATTCTACCAAATATACCTTTTAAATTTCTTCCTAATTATGCCACTTCTTGAGAAGAGAGGAAATACAAACTTACGAAAACCCGCTTCTAAATGTCCATAATGCGACAGATAAAATTAACTTTCTCAAATGGCTCTAGAAATTTTCTTTTTCTTGTAAATTGCATCATTACTCTTTGAAACCCAGTGCAAATAATTAAGAAGTGGCAAGAGCATTTGTTGCAAGCCCATCTTTAACATATTAAAATCACTCCTGAAACAATACTGGCTGTGGACAAAAGGTAGTGTTTCAAGAAGAAAATAAAGAAGAAAATAAAGAGTTGGCCTGCCACTCCCAAAACATGAATGCACAGACTGCCACAACAGTTTTGTAATTGTCCCATCTTGAAAGCACCAAAAAAAAAAGACACTTGTTTTAATTTTTGCATTTGAAACAACTAGGTGATGTCAGAGACTCCCTTATTAAACGTGGGTTCCTGTAATGCAGAGGAAACAGCACAAAAAGGTGAATGGAGTTTTAGGCGTCACTAATTCATAAGATGACCACATATTAAGAATACTTATTGACCATATGGATGGCTGAGAAAGTTTCCCAGTGCAGTACACCTGAATCTGAGGTCAGAGGTGCAGGCCACCCTTAAGTAGATTTGTGATAGATTTATGGAGCCAAAATATTATTTTAATTCAAGTGAAATAGCTGATCTTTTCACAATGACTTTTTTGCTAGTAGTGACCAGCGAGATCAAAAGTGGACTCTCCATGACCTGACAAGATGAGGGGAAAAAAATTCATAGATCTGGAATACCAACGAGTGGACAAGAACTTAATATTGAATTCCCAGTGGTAGAGAGAGGTGTGAAGGTCTGTAACTCACAAGCAGGGAGGCCACATAAGTTAAGCTGTGCTGGAATCTGCTCTCTTTTATTCATATATTTGTGTTTCTTCCTATGGTGCGAGCCCACGCGCTCAGTGGACACCGTGGAGTTGTGCTGGGGATCTGTTGCTGGCTGCACAGGGCTGTGTGGGGATCTGCAGATTAAGAAAGCCCTTGAGTTTACCTGTGAACAAGGACATTTTTGTCGCAGCACGGCCTAGTTTTGCATACCTTCACCCCAAGCCCCAAACACTAGACTCATCGCACGGGGCCTTGGCAAGTTTCTAGACCTTTATTTCTTGATGAGATGCTGTTTTCAAGACATGAACAAGTTCTGCATTCCCACCTTTGCCTTTGGAAGTGGCAGGTGGTCTTCCAGGCCTGGATGGGATGGTCCCTCTCCACCTAGATCTAACCATTTATAGAACTTCTTTTTTTTCCTCCCCAAGCCAAAAATGACTCCAGAAATATGATTTTGAATTAATTCAATTCCAGAGCTGGCCTGAAGTTTTCACTTCTTTTTTTCTTCTGAAACAATATTTCAACCCCGGTTTGCATCTGCAGATGGATGTAACTCTTCTTGAGGTACTAAGTTAAAACAAAATGTTAAAAATCATGGTGAAATCTTAAGCCTTTGCATTTGAAAAAAGCCATCCCCTTTTCCCACCTCCTCCATCCTCATTTTTGGATCCTAATAAGGGCAACGGACATGACTGATTTAGCCAGGAAAACCTGTGGAATGCTCGCACTATAACTCACTCTAAAAGAAAAATAAAATGCCAAAAATAATAGCATAATACCCCAAATGATTACCTTTTCAAAGTGATTTACTTGTACAATAATCACGGCCTGAGTAAAACCTTCCTAGGCTTTTTTACCAAACAACCTGCCTGATAGTTTAACATATGCTACACATAATGACTCCTCCGAAATCTGGATGAATAGAGCGTAGCTCAAATTTTACTTCTAAATTCCTGTGTATGGACCTTACTGCAGCAGATATGGAGAGTCTGGCCCACCGCATAGTTCTGAGCTATGATTCTGCTTCTAAGTATTAATATATTACTGAGAACGTGTTTTTAATGCGGCGTGCTAGCTATGTCATTATGTTCAACTGCAAAGAAATAACCTACCTGTCAGGTACATAATGGAATAGATTACTATTCCTATGATATATCCCCGTAACTAACATCATGTTTTTGTAGGTTGCTTGTGACTATTTCATCTTTGATCTATCGCTCTGGTAGTGCCCCAGTAATGAGATAAACACAGATAGGATTTCATAGGCATGAAATATGCGTCTCCAATAACCGTTTGTGGAGAATGAATCACACGAGCCGACAGCACCGTGTTCCATGTTCTTCTCCATGTATTTAGTTGGGCAGGACCTAAATGGAAAATGATATTCCAATTAAAAATGATGAGAACAACAACAAACGAACAAAACCGAAAACACCAGAAACAACCACCAAGTGAGGATGAATATTTGGTTCATAGACCAACAGATGACAGGACTTCACAAGCACACAATACCAGACAGATTGCAGATATAAGTAGTACATTACAGACAATGAGGCTTTAATTTTCTCTTGGAGAGTGTGATTTGCTTAGAGTTGAGATTGTAAGAGATGGTTTTGATGGGCTAAAAATGTGGCAGCTTCCTGAGATTTTTGACCTCTGTATTAAATCTGAGAATGTTTTTTTTTTTTTTCCTCAGTTTTGCAATAAAAAACTTCCACGAGAATAAACATAGGCATATCTTAGATCAAGGATTTGGTGGGCAATTTTCTGTAGCTATTTTTACTGTGGTATTTTCTTCTGTAATAACTCTGCTGACAAGTTATTTTTCCCCACAGGAGTAGTAGACTCATGGAAATTAGAGATGGAAAAGACCTATTAGGTCATCTTGTCAATTTTCCTGCCAACACAAGATTGCTCCTTACAAAGAGTTTCTTAGTATTTCTGTCTCCCGAGCCATGCGAACGGAGTCTGGGTATACATTTCTGATGTAATAGTAGCAGCGCACTATAAGGAGTCAGTATTTAAGTTATTTTTTTAGGGGGGAAGAGATAGTTAGATCATGCTGGCAAGAAACTCGGGGCAGTTTTTTACAGAGTAGAGAATGTTTAAGGGGGAAGTGGGAGTGAATTATTAGCTTTATCACAAACTGTTTTTATCACTTTGTGGCAAGGATACTGGGTTATTTCTGCTTGCAAACTATACTTGTGGCAAGGTTGTGGCTGCAGGTGTGCAACACACGTATCGGACCTGGCTGTCGCTCCGAAAACCTGTCCTCACTTAGGAATGTGGAACCCCAGGTTGCACTGAGGTTGCTCATCGGAGCAGGAGCTGCTCATCCAAATAATACTTTTCTGCAGTGGTTGCATTATAAATAAATGTGAAATAAAGCTTTGGCTCCACAGCCTCTACCCATCAGAGCAGCGCTAAAACCCGTTACTGAAAGGTTTGCCATCAGCTTTATTGTGACGAAGGGTGAAGACTCATAATAAAGAATGTATTTGTGAAACTGAAAGCAATCTGCACAATAAAGGTTTAAATACAGAAACTCTGGCCTGTTTAAAAAAGAGAAATTCTACAATATTGAAAGTGCCACACAGAATTTCTCCAGAGACCGTTTCTTTCCTCAGCTTTCCTCAGGATGTCAGGCTATAGATTATTAGGAATAAAAGGAATATTAACTTCGCAGTGACTAGCCATGTTCTCCTTGCAATAAATACCAAAACCACAGATGACGCTACTGCAGATATATTTGTTTTTGTTGAACGGATTCCACCATCAGTGTTATGGCTATCATGGACATCATGATAAATTTTACCTTTATGTATTTGCCATCAAATAACATTTCCAGTGTTATAGTCCCTCTCCTTAGTGAGATGTTTGTGGTGGCATCCTGCTTCTATCTGTGGTAGAAATACTGTGCTGCTTCTACTTAGTGTTTTGGTTTATTCGAGAAGTCTGACCTGGTATGAGACTATTCGTATTATCATTTCCTCAAGCCTCTTAATTAAGTATTTATTTAGCTGTTAGTATTAGCTTCCATGCCTGGCAACGGATTTTACATCAAAACCTGCACGATGGCATTCAAACATGTATGCCTTAACTAGCAGCATTTTTTTCCCCTTTTTCTTTGTCCTTTTGGAAGTACATGAAAAGAGTTATGGTAATAAAAAAGTCAAGATGAAGTTTTGTCAGAGTTCCAGGTGAGAGAATATCAAAAGACACGGTATAAAAATTCACTGTAATCTTCCTAATGTAATGGTTGGGTTGGTATGTAGAAAACAGTACAAATATTTAAAGTGTTACATTTTGGGGTGTAGAATGGATACCTTATAAAGAAGATACTTCATAAAGAAGATTGCTAAAAAGCCAGAATTGCAAAGTGTTGCCTTTGACCTTTATAATAAAGATGAGGTTTTTTTTTTAGCTTCTGCTCTGAGCTTTTAACCACTTGATATTTTGAAGGAAGTTTTAAATTCTTGTTCTTGCTTTGCTATGCTGCTTTATCAACAGATATGCATTATCTGTCCCTGGCTGCATACACGTTATTCAGTTAACTTTGCTCCTGCAATTTCTTAAAAAGCTGTATGAAGAAATCCAGCTAGTAAAATTAGCCTCTCTGGTTGTTTTGTTAGTTGGATATCAATGCTGTTCACCTGCGGGGTCATTTTGAGATTGGTGGGAACTTCTTGTCCTTTCAAGGAGAAATGGGAGCTGGTTTCTTCCGCATAGCAGCCCTTGGACTCATACACATGGTCCGGTTGTAATTCCAGCATCGCGCTAATGCCTTCTGCAGTCACTCGGAGAAAATGTGGATCCATAGTTTGTAGTTCACGAGTTTGTGAAACTGCCAAAGGAGGTTTCGAAAAAGGCAGAAGGTGAAATTTGATGAAGGGAAAACAGAACAAGAGGCAACCCTGGGTCCAGCGGGTTAACAGTGGTGGAACAACCCAATGAGGCAGTACTGAAAATCGTTACCAAAAGGGAAATGCCAGGTCTTTTGTACACAGGAAGAATCATTTCTTCAAGAAATAAGGAAGTGTAGGGTCAATACAGTATGTCTTGGGTTTTGCCCTGGCTGCAAAGCCACGTACATCCATTTCCATCCGTGTTTGAGGTTTGGAAAAAGAACAAGCGCAGAAAAGTGTATCATGCTCAATCTGAAAAGCTGTAAACTGAGCAGAAATGACTAAGAATCCATGCAATGAGTAAGCAGAGAAGACAAATATGTAAGGATGGGATGGGGCAGAGAAAAGATTAGTACTGATTCAGGATGAAGTTAGGTTGCAAATGAGATAAAGATTCCTGGACATTCAAGCACTGTGATTCTTCCAGTGGGAAAAGTGACTGGAAACACAAAAATTTGCTAAAAGATCACAGCAACCGTGATAACGGCGAGCGGGTCATGCTGATCCATGCTGAAACTGCTGCCCACCTCTTGCTGCCATCCTCATCACCTGTGACAGGAGGTAGATGTGGACGTTGCAGTGCCCATCACTATTGCTGGACTTTGTAGGGACGCAGAAAAGGCACAGAGCTAAAGCAGGCGCTTGATAAATATGTTCTGCATTATTATGTATTATTCATTTTTATGGCAGTTAATCCCCATGAAACCTAAAACTTATCATAGAATCATAGAATGCCTAAGGGCGGAAGGGACCAGGCATTGAGGAGGATGATTGCAGCTCCTTAAATCTTACCCACACATATGTATAATAAACATACAAGTTTGTGCAAGAGGAATAGATTGTGGATATTGCTTTCTGTCTCAGAACACTGTCCTTGGGATTGCATTTGGATATCGTGATTTGTGATCTCGAAGCTGTTTTGGGCTTGGTAATGCTGTAGCAGTAGTCCTTTAATTTTCTGGTGGCCTTTTGTCACGTGCAACAGCACATCTCAGAGCTCGCTGCTCAAATTTGTAGGACCCAACCTCCATTTAAGATATAGAACAGAAAAATTAAAATTATTTTTTTTTCACAGCAGTTTTCTAACTGAGAAGTTCTAAAATTTATGGAGAACATAAGGGGTTCAGTAGTGACACTGCGGTGGTCCAGGCAGTTCTGAGATGTAAAACAGCCTCTGCTGAAACAGCACAGCAGCAGCGTCCAAGCCCAGTTACATACAGAATTTAGGTCAACATCATATAGTTTAGCTGAGTCATTTGGGGCCAGATCCTGCTTTTCTTGCTGGTGCAGGTGGTTCCTGTGACTTCAGTGTGACTTTTCATATGAGTGAGGCAAATAAAGAGTGGTCTTTTGAAGATAATTCTTTCCTCAACAGACTTTTCAGAATTTGTTTTTAATTTAAATTACTAAATTTCCGTCCAACACTTTTCTCCTGAGGCATCTGTGAAGTTCTCCTGGTGCTGTGTTTGCAAGAGCAGCATATTTACATGAGGAAGAACTTGTCTGAGCTGGATTCAGATTGCCAAAGTTCACTCCAGGAGGGGGAGGCAAGAGGAAAGGAGGATCTTTCTTTGCAAGGAATTTACAGGTTGCTCTTGGTAGTTGTTGTCAATCTGGTGGCAAACAGCCTACTTGACCACTTAACTAAAATGGGAGCATATAATGCAAAAATAATATAGCATAGTGGCATTTTGCTTTTCAACAGTTCTGAACTTTACTTGAGTTTTAATGAGTAGTTCCTTGATTTCTTCTTTAAGAAGTCATATTTTAAATAACCCATTGACTTGAATGTTGCAGACACTAAAGTGCAAATAATAGCATATAGCTTTTTGATAATAGCATATAGCTTTTTCCAACATGCAGAGTGTGGATACTTGAGCATGTTATATGATGAAAAAGCTGCATAAATGTGGTTTCTGTTAAATTACGTGGCCAAAGGTGAACTCACCATAGGTCCCTGACTGCAGTTTCATGTCCCCAGCTGTAACTCCCTCACAGTGTCACCCACTTCATCGTTGAGATCCAGAAAAAAAAAGCTTTTTTAGAGGTGCCGTTGAAAAGTTGGGTCAGATTTTACTTTCCAGAAACTTCAGCCTCCTGAGGGGAAGACCTGCTGATAACTTACCCAAACAAGCCGGGAAGGTATTCCTTTACCATTATCCTTGGAAGCGTATTTACAAGGTCAGGTTTCGAACAGAGAAAAGGACGTTTATCTGGTGTTGATAGTACAGTAGGGTTTTACAGGGCGGGTATTGGGTTTCAGTATTCCCCTTTCCACCTGCGTTATCTTTCACAGATACCAAATGACAATTGTTTGCTGACATTTTACTGAAGACTGAGGGGAACAGTAAACAGCTGAGGAAAAAAAAAAATCCTTGCCTAGAGAAGCCAACGAGGGGGAAAAAAGGCTTTCATGGAAAGGTGAGGAGACCAAAAAACAATCCTGAAAATGTGTCTTGCAATTGAAAGTTTCCCTGGAACTTTTCACTCCGTTTTTGTTGGATTTTGGTGCTTGAGCGTGCTGAAGTGCCTGGGCTCCTCCTCCTTCCTGGGAGAGTGAAGCTCACTTGGTGTTTAGAGGCTCTTACATTTTGGGCTCCGCTTGTCTGCCGCTAGGTACATTAGCAGGGCAAAGAACAGGGAGACAGAGAGTGAAGCGGTGCCTGGAGGGGAGATTTGGCCATCACAGAAGTCCTTTGTCCTGGGGCTGGGATCTGCCTCAGCGTCTGCCTGCGGACACCCTTTCTCAAGGACAAAACTTGGGGTTTTAGCTTTTGCCGCGTCCCTCTTTGCTCGGTCGCTGCACTGCAGGAAGGAGGCTCTCCCGCGCGTGATCCCTGCTGTTGGTTTTGGATGTTGTATATAGGCAGTCTCCCTTTCCCACCATTGCTGCTGCTCATGCAAAAACATTTCTTTAAGGGGAGGGAGGGGAAAAAAAAAAAAAAAAGAATCCAATATCAGAACAACATGTTCCATAAGCGTTGGCACCGGTGAATCATGTTTTCTTTCCTAGCTCCCCAATGCAATAACCTGGCCCTCTTCCCCATCCGCCTCATGGTTCCTCCCCATCCCGTGGTGTATCCCGTTCTCCTCCTCTGGAATCGAATCCCTCCCGGATCTGAGCCGGGCCCTTTCCTCTGCCCTGGGCCTGTCCTTGAGCTCGGTGTGAGGTGCTGCGAGTGCTCAGCCCGTTGCCCTCGGGGCTGGACGTGCCCCAGGGCTTTCTACACGTTCCTGAGCGCTTTGAGCATCTTGGAGCTGGCACATGGGGTCCAAACCGTGCAGACGGTGCAGCCCGAGGGTTCCCCTTGGCCCCCTGCCAGCCCCCTGCAGAGCCGGACACCTCTGAAGTTTCCATTACATCAATATCGCGGCCGTTGCAGCAAAGCGCACATCATTCAGCAGCGTTACAGAATTTGTTTGCGCTGCTTTTTTCCCCCTGAACCTCCCCTCCCCTCTTTTTTTTTTTTTTTTTTTTTTTTGGGGTTGAAAAAATAAGCAAGCTGCATGGAAAGGGTGAACATATACCCAGGAAATAGTTTGCTGATAACATAGGAGCCTTCATGTCTGCTGGGTGGTGCCCTAAGTTTTCTTAACAAAGAAGCGAGTGTTAGCTCTTCAAATAAAAGTTACTTTTTGCACTCACGTAACGGAGGCTGAGAATTTCCAAGATGAAAAAGGTGGCCTCTTATTTATTTTTATTTTTAAATGGGGCACAATTTGAGTGGGATCTCCTCTCCCTCCTGTAAACCCCTACCCCCCACATTGCCCTCCCCGCCGTATGAGGATTACAGTATCCCAAAAACACTCCAGCACTGCGGGCAAAGGAAACAGGAATGGCTTTGCATTATGAACCGAGCAGAGATTAAGTTATTGGCGGCCTTGAAATAGCTCTTTCTCAACTTCCATTCCCATGAGGTTATCCACATAAAGTTGCTGTTTAGTACAGGGTCAGCATGATGAAATTTATTTGTTGAGTCTCTTTGGTGCCAAAGCTCTTGCCAACAATCTGATCTACCTGATAGTGGTACTATTTCAGAAATGTCCAGTCAGTGAAAGAAATGCAGTGTCTGTGGAGTTTCAAAGACAGCAGTAATAAGCGGGATCAGAGCAGAGAAATCAAAACAAAACAAAAATGCCTCTCCTTTTCGTAAAGTAAGTAAGTGCATATAATAATTACTTACTTAGACCATTTATAAGCCATGATCTCTTGTGGAAAAGTAGGCTATTACTTTTTCATTTTAAATATCCTCCCCCTTTTCCTCCTTAAGTGTGGAGACTCTTTTCTGTGTGGCTCCATCTGTGTTGGATGTGTTTGTGTCACTGTTTTCCTACTGGAAGATTTAAATCTGTGATGGGCCTTTTTGTATAAAAAATGATAGTGCTGAGGTATATTGCAGGGAGATGGTAAAGGACCAAAGAGTTAATGCTATGGGTTTTGTACGTATCTCCTTTGTTTTATTTAATTTAAAAACTCAAATATTGTTCATAACAAAACAAAACAAACAAACAAAAAAACACAATACAGTACAATGATATTCATTATATATTAAATAAAAACTTAGGAGAAGAATTCCTGCACTTTCCAAAGTACCTGTGTTGTAGAACTATATACGTTTCTCCTTAGTCTGCAAACCGCAAGAGGTTTATCTTTCATGGTATTTTTCAAAATTCTCAATTACCAACATCAAATAAAATGATGATAATCTCCCCTTTGCTTAGTAATCCATGAAATTAATTAATGGCCATGGTTTCCTCTCAGTCAGTACCACATCAAAACCCTTACACGTTGCCCTCGTGAGTAGGGAGGCTCTGTTGAACTATGGATAATAGTGTTACTGAAAGCTGTAAGGAGCATCTATAAAGGCATAGGGATCCAGGACAGGTTGTCACTCACCGGCCTCCCCTTGTTTTGCTGCAAGCTAATGGGAGGCCTTGGGAATAGTGCCCTGCATCCCTGCACCTTGGTGCGCATCACCGTGCTGCTCCGACCACTGCGATCTCCCTCGTAACATAACTCCATCATCATCATGTTTCCTGCTTACGAGAGAGCATTAGACAAAACCGTTTTAAAAAACACAGCGCCGAGTTGCTTTTGTGTTCTCGTAAATGTGAATTTCAGCCTTTGCATTGCACGGGCGCTGCTTCCCCTTGCTGTGTTGCAAAACGCGTGCTTGGCAGAAAGGCGTTTTGCCCAACTTGGTGTTCAGATCCCTACATGCCCAGCACGCTCCGCCGGCTGGAAGCGTTGTGACAGCTTCTGGGCCGCTGCAGCTGGTCAGCGACCCCTCACTTCGGTGGAAGGAGGATTTTACTGCTTGGTCCCCATGCCAGGAGCTGCTTCTCCACACTGCCCGGCTAGGGGAGCCTCGCGGCAGCAACAAGGATGCGAATGGCATTTACTGCAGCTTGCAGCTACCCCGGCACGGCCAGCGGGGCTCCTGCCTGAAATCTGCTCTTTCCCTTTCGCCCCTGTCCGCAGCTACAGGAGATTTTCTCGTGCTCAAAGGTCTTTTTGCTCTGAGAGGTCGTTGCGCTGCAGTCAGCACAGAAACAAAGTGCGGGATTACCCACAGAGCCTGCAGCTGCCCTTCTGTTAAATATATATTGTAGTTGTGACTAGAAACCAATAACATTTTATTCAAAATAATGGTGCCAGCTTTTAAGAATTACCTGTGACACGTTCACGCATCTCTCATTCAAAGAAAGAGATATCAAGCACTAAAATTAAAGAACTTTAGGGCTGGAGAATGCCCTGTATATTTTACCAGTTACCATCAAATAAACACAGAGCTAAATTATTATAAAACCTCTGTTAGTCTCTCTCTGAACAAACACTGCTAGTTCAAGTACATTTCATCCAACCCTTCACCCCTTTGTCTTAATGGTCGACGGTTTGATATTTACTTCTAAGGTTTTATTTAACCTCTTGTTTATTAGACTCCCCATGCCAAATCCTCTAGGTCTATTTTCATAATTTACATGATAAGATAAACAGCATTTATCTGCTTAGGAAGGTTAAATTGCTTGCCGCTCGCTTCAGACGAGATAGAGGCAGGCTCAGCATGCGAGTAATATCGGAGGTTTATTTTTGCAAAACACATTGCTGCAGTTCTAAAACAAATAAACGTAAAACAGTCTCGAGCGAAGGCTACTGGTTTGAACTCCTCTATTTAGCTCAGGTTTCCACCGTGTGCAGCGAGGACAGAGGCCTGGTAAACCTCATGCCACCAGGGAGAGCACGGAGCGAGGCTGCAGGTCGATCCCAGAGCCTGGGGCACAAGATAAGCTGAGGCTGGCCCTGATGCCAGGAGAAAAAAGGAGAAAAAACAACCAACCAAAACCCTAAGAAATAACCTTATCCTCAGACTTTGGTGCAAACTTGACTTTCACCAGTTGTTGGCGATAAATCTCTCCAGGTGGGTTAAGTCTCAGCAAATCTGCTTGTGTTTGTATTACCTCAAGCTGCAAAAGTGCAAAAAACAGGTATATGTTAACAGTCCGTTTTCTCTCCCGTAGTCAAGCACCATGCCCCCTGCTCCAAGAATGATATTAAGTTAAAAAGGCTTGTGCTGAACACAGCAAATCCAGGGATGATGTTTAGTACCATTTCTCCTGGAATGGGCTGAAGGGTTCTGCACGGCGCACAAAAGAAAAACAGAGTGTTTGGTATTCCTAGGGCAGTATACACCATCGTCTGGATTTTTCCATCTTCATAAAGCTGATGCAAAATTAGTTCAGGAGGATATTGTGCACTTTCCCCTTTGAACAGTTTGACGTGAGTCCCGAGGAGAGGAGAAAATTGAGCAATGGGGTAGGGTGAGAATTTGAAAACTAGAAAGAAACGTGTTGAGTTATGCAAGTCAGAATCAAACAAATAGTAGTTACCAAGTCCAAATACAGCAGTGAAGGGCTAAATTTCATTAAAAAAAAAAACACGCAGCTGTCTGTTGATAATTGATCATTTCAAGTCCGCAGTTTCAAAATATTTAAGAGAGCTTTGCACTTGCCCTGGCAAAATTCAGGTTTTTATTTTGTTAATATATATCTCACACTGATTTATTGCATTGTGATTGCTGTAGCTTGGCATGTATGTAGCTGAAGGCTATGTTTAGAGTTACGGTGTTTAAGTGTTTTTGTTTTAATTAATTCTGTGTTAAAAATCGTTTAGTGCTAGTTGGCCTGGACGCCTTTGGAAAAGAAACCTCATTTGTCCATGTGATATTTCCCGGTAAAGGAATGGTTAGATAAATAAAACAACAAACCCCAAGCGCTGGCCAGGTTTTCCTGCTGGCATTCCTTTCCAGGTTCTCATCATCCTCAGACATCTCCTCAAGCCCTGACGCGGCGGTGTTGATTTTGTGTTACGAGAACAAAACAGGTGCCCGGAGGTGCTACGGATGCCACGGCCGGATTAAGGAAGCCTGGAAGCCTGCCCTGTACGCCAAGGAACTATTGCAAAACACAGATCGCTGGATTTCTGCTGCGCGCCTCGAGGGCGTGCGGTGAAACCGGGTTCTGGGATTGATACCTTTGGGAAAGAGGGACTCCCACTGATGGACGCACCTTGCGGTGCCAGGATGAGCCCAGGAAAACGGCTGGTGTGACCCTTGACAAGAGCTTCTGTATTTTATGGTAGTGGATAAGGAGTTTCTTCTCATTTGCCAACTTCCTCCTCCTGCAGAAATCTCCTTCTTGGAAGCTTTGCTGTAGCAAGATGCAGTTTTCCCTGGAAATGTTATGTGCTTCCTGCCTCTCTTTACATGTACATGTGTGTGTGGTTATAATAGGAAAACATGTTTAAGGAGGGGGCAGTCTCTACCCTGAACCAAGGCCAAAGGCACGTGCGTATGAACAGGGAGGAGCTGAGATTTTCCAGAAACCAATCCTTATAGTCTCTTCCGTTAGTGTATTTTAGTCGGCAAATACAGCTGGAAAGTTGAGGTATGCTTTAAACTGCATCTTTAAAACTTTTATTGTTCAAAACAGGACCTCATGGAGACATCTGCCCCTCTTACCGTTAGATGAGTCATTTCTTTTTTTTTTTTCCAATGTGAGAATTTTTATTTACTGAGATTTTTTCATCCTGTCGCAGAACATTCAAAACGCTGGGGATGTAAATTTAAGGATTATGTTGTCAGGGTTTTGTCGTTTAGCCTTAGGTTGGGTCCTGTTAAGCAGTTTTAAATGCTTCACATCTGCTGTGCCACAGCAAAGGAAAACAGACCCATGCCTGGAGTGTAAAGTGCGGTTACGGTCAGAAAAGTGACTGTGTGAAAATGGCATGTTCTTAGTCAACAGATCCGTTCCCTGTGCGCGTTACCACTTTCATACGATTGTCTCACTCGCAAAACTCAGTCATCACTTCTAGGTTCCTTTTGCCAGCTGGGTGCTAGCAGAGCTATGGGAGCCCGTGTCGCAAACAGAAGGGTTAGCTAAACCCCAGTGGCAAAATTGCGATTCCTGGCGATGGAGAGGCCGCCCGAGCCAGCCCGGATCCGCAGACGAGGCTGACAGTGTAATCTGGTTAACCTGGCTTCCTTCTCCGCTCGCCCCCGTCCTCCCTGCATGCGAACCAAAACACGACAAAACCAGCAACACGCATGCACTGTCTCTCTTTTTTTTTGGTTGAGACTGAATAAATTTGATCTGGAAGTCATTGAGAAACAGTAAACATGAAACCCTGCTATGACAAACTTACAGAGTGATACTTTCAGATGATGATTGCAAGTTCAAAGAATAGTAATCAAAACCAAACGCGGCCAACCCGTCTTCAAAAAATAAAAAAGCTGAAACTTGCATTTCTTGGGTTTGATGGATGATGGTTTATGCAGTGAGCAGATCATAAGCTGTTATGAATGAGTACTAAGTGGAAAAATAGCAGTAGAGGAACAAAAACCTTGCAGGAGCAAAAGTTTTGAAGTGCATAATTTATGTATTACCATTCCCCGTTCGTGTTATTACTGTCCTAGGAAAACTAAGCAGAACCCCCATCCTCTCCTCTCCTCCTCGGGCTGCCTTAGGAGTTCACAGCACAGTAGTGAGCAAACCACAGTGCCATAATTCAGCCCCAGCAGCTTTCCACATTATTTTTATGAAAAATAATGGGTGTCCCATCTCCATTTTCCTTATCTGCGCCCTTCCGAGCCGCTCCGCGTTGCTGCACAGGGCGGTCCCAGAGGTCGGTGGATGTGCTCCGTTTTGGGAGCAGGTGAGGATTTAGTCCCCGGCTTCCCTGGGAACTGCGATCCCTATTGGAGGTGACGTGTAGGAGAGTGAGAATGATGTCTCTGGAACGTTCCAAGTGAAATTCCACATGTGGAAAAGCTGGAAGGAGCCGTAAATTGGGGTAACTTTCATTCACTTAAGCCCTTTTAAACTTTCTTCTGGATCTGTTTCTAAATCCTATTAGGTGACAGACACTTTCTGATGCTGACAAGCTACTAGCTTATCAACGAGCAGTGTATTTTGGAAGGGTTGGGGGAGGCAGAGACTAACTTGCAATTTTGATTAATATCTTTCATCTTTTTTTGCTTTAGAAATGATTACTCTTTGGTTGCCGTGTGCTCCTTCCTACAATATTTCACTTGCACTTGTTCTGTTTTCTTCCTGGGATGGGAATCTCAGTGGAAAGTACTATGTCATGTAAATAATATACACATGGCAGTCTATTATTTTGTATGGTTATTAATCCCTCTGGAGTCGAGAGCTTTCTGTTTTGCCTTAATGTGAAATCCATAAGCATGTTCCCATACAGAAAAAAAAAAATGGTCATGTTTTTTGAAACTTATATTTCATAAAACTTGGAAAAGAGCTTCCCCAAGATCTCTTAAGAAGTTTAGAGAACCAGGATCAGAAAGCCCGTTAATAAACTTCGAGGTGTGGATCAGGATCCAAGCTCGCAGGCTTGACCTCTTAGTTCTACACACATTATTCACAGATATTTAAAGAGCATACGTATCAATTATAAAATGTTTTCCTGATGTGCAGGCAAGCTTGTCAGTGCTCTAGCCGCTGAGTATTAACTTTGCCCACTTGGTCTCTAGTTGTAGCTGCCTTCTTACATTTTTGCTCTAGCTTTTGGCTGTTCTATTTTGAGATTACGAGAGGGTGAGAACATTTCTATATTTCTTTAGCTAATTCCGTTGTTTCAGAGTTTGCTGTGTGCTAATGAAGGCTTGAAGAAATCAGTTTTAATTGGAGATGGCCTCAAAACAATTGTCCCTCTCAGAAATATCAGGGTGGGGAGTTGGAATCAGGCCATCCCGGAGTACAAAAGAGATGTTCACAAAGCCTCATATCTGTACATAAGTAATGCCTAATTCCTGGCTCCTTCGCAATGTAGCCTTATTAAATTCTTCACAAAGCTGCTAAGTTAGAAATGCATGTGTGTACAACCACAGTTTATCTGAACCGAGAGCTTTCACGAGGTCTCAGCCTCACCTATTTTGCTGTACGTGCACAAAATAAATAGGATTTTCAGGGGACTGTAATTAGGCCAAATCAAAATAAAATGGCACTGATCAAAGCACTTCACTGGGGACTGTTTCCATGCCAGGTTTCTACTTTATAGCTGCTTCTAGAAAATCTTACTGTTGTAAGATGGACAAGAGCGCTATTCTTTAGGGTGGAATTTTCCTACCTCCCCCTGCACTTCCTCTCCTTTTGTTTTCGCAATGCTGGATGTGCTTCTCGGGCTAAAAAAAAATCACCTGCAACCAGATGCTCAGCAAGTACAATCTGAAGTGGTAGTTATCTGAGAAATCCATCGGTGATTGAAAGCAAGAGCTGTGCCATTCAGCTAGCAGCTATCATTCTTGAAATCATTTCCCTTTCGGTAATATCTATAATTTAAGAGTCGTGAAGTTGGTAACAGCCTTTAGTAATTACATCTCCGTGAAAGAAATAGCTCCGGAGATTCCTAACGTGCACTGGGAAGGCTGAAGAAAGAGAAAATTAAATATTTCACTAATAGCTGCTAAAATAATTTTTTTAAAAAAGGTGATTTTCGGGAGAAGGAATGGGGATGGCTGGTAAACACCCAGGGTGTGGAACTCTTGTACTTCGCACGACGTCCCATAACCTCTTAATCATCCCCATACAAGCAAAAAGGAGGTGGTTAACAAGCCGGATTGCCCTCCATCTCCCCCAACGCCAGCAGCTACCTGCTCCAAGCCCTCTGGGAATAGTGTGAAGCCCGAGGTGCAAAAACCCGCACGCAAAAAGTGTCCCCTTTCTCAGAAATAACGGTGGGAAAGCCACGTCCAAGCCGCTGGCAATGGTCCCTTTAAACACTGCGCTTTGCATCCCCGACTTTCACAAAGATCACACAGTAGCCAACACCCTAGTAAATCTTAAAGACCAAATAAACGTGCGGTTTTACCTCCCAAGGTCGCTCCCCTGGCCTTGTTATCACCGACAATGGGGCCAGTGTTATAAAAGCAGCCAGCGTGGGCTAAGGCACTCCCGTGCCATTAAGAAGAATGTCTCCTTCCCTGGCTTGTAACTGGAAAGGTTTGGGGGATTTGCCTATTTATTGATTTTTATTAAAATTGTGGTAAAATTATAACTGGCCCTTATGGCAGCTGGAGCTCCCATGTAGCAACGTGTAAGCCATTAGCTGCGACCAAACAAAAAGGAGGTTAGAAAAGTTGTAGAAAAGTGCTTATTGTTCTGGCCACGCAGACCTTTAAATATTCTCCTGCTTTCACATTGTTTAACATCTTTGCTGAGGAGACAGATGGTGTTGAAATCACCTTCATGCAGTGGCCCCACACCTGCTCCGACACAAACACACGTGCCCTGCCCGTGGACACGGCTATGTGTTTCTGCAGGCAGGAGCAGTGTAGCCGCTGCATTCGCCTTCTGGAATTTTGCAATTTTCTTCTTCTTAGCAGCATGAGATCTTCAAGAAAGCTCCTTTGGGGAATAGTTTTCCCTCTTCTCCTTCCTTCCTTTTTTTCTCCTTCTAACGCCATCTGGTAAATTGGATCTTGGTAGTTTTTGCATAGCCGCTCCTCTCATTCCCTCGCTTCTTTTTCTCGATTCTTTCTCCTCCTCTTTCCACCATCGCTTTGCTTAGCACTCTCCAACGCTCATGCGAGCAGGCTGGAACTATTCCTTTTTATTGGGTTAATAAGCACACCACTGAGGATGTTTACCTCGGAAGAAAAGCCTGACATGAACCTAATGGGCGAATGGAGAACCGGTCCCAGATTTTTTAAGAGAGCCTGGAGGGGTTTACATGCCAGAATTTCAACCCTGGTGAACAATGCACTGAGCTCTAATTGATTCCTGCACAGTGTCTTAGGCTGATGAAAGGGACACTTCCCAAAGAAACTCAAGCCATCAGAAGTTTCACATACGTATGTGCAAACGGCCTTGGAGACTCCAGATCCTGCCCCAATTCCGCACCGAACCCCAATGAGCTGCTTTACCAAATCCCGTCTCTCGTGGCAATCATGACGTCAGGCAGCTACACCCTGGTTAATATTCCTTACCTCAGGCTGTATCTGAAGCAAGATTTGAGTAATATGGAGGAAAAAAAAAATCCAGATTTCATTCCAAATAATATGGGAATCCTTTACTACTAAGTCAAAAATATTTTGTAGAGAGACAACTTGTCTAGCTATAGTGGATGCCTTCTTATTGGACTTGGTGAAAAAGAAGCGTCTCAAGTCTGTGCTCGAAACTCTTTTACATGAAAGACCAAGTCTTAGTAAGGATATATTGTCCCTGCTGTGTTATATCTTGGTACCTTTAAGGCTGTGGTTTGGGGAAGTAATATTATAGCACATTTTGATCCACCCCTTGCTGCTTTAGAATCTGATTTTTATTTCGGTTTGCTTGTCCTTGTAGGGAGACAAGAATTTCCCAACTGCTCTGTCCGTATCCATCATTCTTCACGTCTCTCCCCTCAATGCCCTTCCGTCCCTTCCGTTTCCCACCACGCTTGAGGCACTGGGGACTTGCAGGGCAGGAAAGGTCTCCAGGTGAGGTGGCCCGTGCGGATTTGCGAGCATCGCCGCCTCCCTCTGATGGGGAAGAGACACCGTCTAGGGTGTCAGTGGGAAAATAGAAGGGGAATTATGTTATTGCAGGGGAAAAACTTTAGGAGACAAAAGGGACACAGCTATAGGAAGCAGGTTTCGTTAGTTCAGCTGCGCAGGAATGACTTCAAAGTACTTCTCAAACTGCCATCGGTCCTAATGTTTTCAAATAACCTTTTTTTTTTTTTTCCCCAAGTTATTCAGTTGCTGTATTTCTCTTTGCATGCAGGTATCCTGCTTTTAATTATTTTTCCTGTACTCATATGAAAATTATTAATGTAACCAAGTAACTTCTGCTTAGTAGTTCCATCTCATTAGGAAAAATAGTAGACTTTCAATCAGATCCGATTTTGCAGTATTACATTGAAAAAGGCAACGTGCTTTTGATTCTAAGAATAAAATGCATAGGTCAAAATGATGTTTTAAAGGCAGCTAGTGCACGGCTTGGGAAAATGGGTCGAGCTGACAACTTGGGAAAAGAGCATGAGCTGCAGTCGTGCAGCTTTCACCACGCTGTTGTAGCAACATTTCTCAACCCTGACCAGTGGCAATCCAAGAGGTAGCACATCCACGGTGATTCATTCTAACCCTCCCCTTTCTGGTAATACTGCCAAGAAAGAAAACAGAACAAAACACAAACCGTGCAGCACGGTTAGCTCTGTAATGTTAGGAACACTGTGCTATGTCCTCTCAGGAACAATGTGATTATCTGTCCCTGCAGCAGCCAGGCAGCAATTATCACTTGGCCATTATTTTTGATCACTAAAACTGATTCAAACCGATTGCAGCTCATTCTGTCTATCTATAGACAGAAGTCGTCACGAGTGATTCAGGCAATAACCTATTAATTTGTGCTTGTCTTTATTCTTCACGCTGGCAAAAAAAAGATTTTCATCCAGGACCAGTTTTGATGGTGCCATTATATTTAAGTTAATGATTTTACAGTCTGGACATGAGAAATGTATTGTCAATTGTGAACCTGTCTCTCATCCTGATAAGCAGCTGCTCACGCGGTTCTAGTTTACTGAACTTGACAAAGTAATGTGTAATAAGTCAAGAGTTAAGAACCTGGGGTTTGTTGCAGTTTGTTCTAGAGATTTGCTCCTCTCCTGCACCTTTCAGAGCTTCCTGTCATATCTAGTAATGATAACATTTTCCTTACTTGCCAGATATGCTTTATGACGTATGCTATGCAGTGAGAATTTTTTTAAAAAACCCTAAAAACTGTATCTTTAATATATTAATTTAGCCAGGATTGTGTACAATGTGGTTAACTTGTGAGGAGGGAGGGCAGAAAAGCAGGGAAAGATGCTCCCTGCCTGTAAGTGACTTCTATTTTACCCTCTGCCTCTGCTATTTTTAAGATTCAATGCTGAATATGCTTAAAAACCTCAGTGTTTCAAATGGTTACTAGGATTTGACCTAAATTTTAAAAACAGACTAGTTATGTAAAGATGGGTCACTCTTGGGGCAATCAGCTCAAAACATTCCCAAAGAAGCAGGTTTTTGGAATATATTGTCCCTTACAAATCCTCTGTCCTCTGCAAATCAAGCATAAGACACTAGCTGCTTTTGGAAACTTAAACCACTTGCAGCTAGAAGCAGAGTTCCCAGAAACTTCACAAAAGAGCTAATCTTTATGAGTTGCTGGGGTTTTTATTTTCTCTTCTGGTTGGATTGGATGTTGCAGGATCACGATGTTCTAACTATCTCCTCATAAACTTTTGATTTTTGGGTCTTTTTTTGTTGTTGTTTTTTTCCTAAGAGGTGCTTTGAATTCCAAGTCTTTTCTTTTCCTTCTTTTTTTTTTTTTCCACATCTTTATGTGATGTGACTCACAGACTAGATAGATTGCATTTTGCTGCAAGAAAAATCCATATGACTCCCGACAGCTGCCTGCAAAGCAGATAAGTCCCCCCTATTGCCGAAGCCCTGCTTGATTGCAGCAGCGCAGCGCCGTTTTATTCCGTGTGTTTGTTCAATCCGTGTGTGCTCACATGAGTTTGATGCTAATCAGCTGTAATTGCATAATTTACAGATGAGCACTGAGAAATCCTCCACCGGTCCAGCAGAGCCCTTCTGCATTGCTGGGCCCTGTCGTGTCAGGCCATCGTTCTTGCGGTCCTCCGTCTTTCCCAATCCCATCAGTTTGGCCAGGGCCCAAAACATACTTAGTCACAAACTCATTACAGATACAACAGGCAACACAGTGCATGAAGCACCACGCTGCCCACAGCATTCCTAAATAATATGTTCTGGAATGCTTATCTTAAATTCCATCTCGTTATTACTCTGGCACATTTAAACAAGTGGACTTGTCAACAAATAACAATCAGAAGCAACGGGCAACGTTTCATTCAAGTTATGTCACTGCCCTCCGGATTTCATCGTCCGTATTTGAAAAGCATTCCATTCCTGGGAAATAAGAAGCATGGGGGGAAAAAAAGATCATTTTTTAATTATTATTATTTGACAACAATTTATGGTTTTGGTGACTAAAAGAGGCAGTGATCCCAATCTAACAGAACAGAATTATGATAGTCAAGAGCTGTACTTTCTAGTCCATACACTACCAATGAGTCACTGATCAAATCTATGCAGATTGACACTTGCTACCGAGAGGATCCCTTGACTCCAGCCTGTGTGCAAAACCAGCATGAAAAAGTGTGGAAAAAGCGTGTTTGTGACATCCCTGTGCTTCCTTGTGACCTTCTGTAACGAAAGAAATCTTTAATTTTGTATTTTGAAAGCTACTGGGTTTATTGGAACAGATCCTGAAGGTCTACATGTCTATAACCAGATCTGTGTCCTCCTCAACTGTATTGCTGAGCAGGAAGAGTATCGGAAGAGTGCTAATCCTGCCAGTGTCGAAAGCGGGGGAAATGTGTATTGTAAAATGCGACCGTGACATCTTTATACCAGAATTTATACCTTACCTTCCTCCTCACTCCTTATCTGCTAAATGCCTAAGTAATGATACTTAAGTAATGCGCCTCAGATTTAGCGTGAGCCCTTGCAATATTGCAGAATTTAGCTCTCCCAGGCACAGGATACACGTGTGCGTGGGAAGTGTGTGGGAGCCGGGGCGCAGAACTGAGGGCCTCGGAAAAGAGCAAGAAGGTTTCTTGGCTTATGTGACTGTAACGAACACAGTGGGATTGCAGGGTTTTCTTTCCTGCATTCACGTGCGATCCCCTACCAGGTACAGGCTGCTGCATCTCGGATTCTAGGTGTTCCTGAGGTGTTTCTGCTTTACTACCCATTCTTGAGACGTTGGTTTCCAGTGATTCCTACTTTGCTGTGCTGAATCTCTGTTTGCGCGCTCAGTGCCCTGCTGAAGGGAAGACTGACATTTTCAGCAGCGCTGGGTATTTCCCGCTGCAACAGCCTACTGTTTCCATGGAAATCTGTCAAAGTGGTTTAATGGAATGTGGGTGAAAATTAGTTTCGTTGACACATTTATTC
This sequence comes from Crypturellus tataupa, assembly GCA_034781795.1. Lineage (NCBI taxonomy): Eukaryota > Metazoa > Chordata > Aves > Tinamiformes > Tinamidae > Crypturellus > Crypturellus tataupa. The sequence continues at coordinate 8,849 of JAWLRI010000262.1, read as the reverse complement.
TGCCAGGTTTTTACCAATCTGATTTATGTCTCTTCAATATTCCCTCTTTTCAAAAGAATCCCCAAACCAGCAATGTAGAAAACATACCTGCTGTATCTGGGGCACTTTGTTATCCGTTTCCAGGACCTTTGAATTTATTCCTTCCTTCTGTTTTCCTACTGTCCCTCTTCCCCCCACATCCACCAAGCGTGGTTCTGTCCCTGAAAGCCCTTTTTAACGCAAAATTAGCTCCAGAAAGCCCTTAAAGCGCAATGCTGAGCATCTAATGATTCACCGGAGCCTCTCGGTGCCGTGAATCAAGTGGCTGAGTAAGAGGGCCAGGGGCAGCGCGATGCGAGCCACGCAGTGCCAGCGCTGCAGGTACCCACGTCGAGCTGAGCGCATCCTGCTTCAGGGGGTGGTGATTTAAAGGCCGGATGATTCACGGCCTCCTGCTGTCGCCCTGCAGTGTGGGCATGGCGCTCGTGCGCTCGAGCGCGGTGCTTTTCCATCTCCTCCGGCTTTTCCATCTCCCCCGGCTCACATCCGTCCCCCTCCTTGCTCGCCACCAGGCCATCCCGTTACCTCGGGAAACACTCCCGCAATTCCCGTCATCTTCCCAGACGCCCAAGTTCTGCTCCAGCCTTCCTAGGAGCTGCAGTTCTAGCCTTTTATTCCTATATTCCTGTAATTTTTCCTATATTATTCCTATGAGCCCTTTCCATGCCTGGCCTGGGTTAGTTTGGTTCACAAGGAGGAAGGGCAGCAGGGACAGAAATAGTTGAGACTGGCCATGACAAGGACTAACTTATTCTAGAGTTAAGATTTCTGACATCTGAATATTCTCTTTTCTCTTTTTTCTTTTATTTTTTCGAGTATGATGACCAACAGGCTCTTTTAAACAATTGGCAGACCTGTTTCTTAACCACAGCAACAAAATTATTACGAGTGATTTTTAAATGTTTGTCCAGGCAGCTGAAAGAAGGTTTGGGTTGTGCTAGCACCGCATGGATGGGGCCTTTTTTGTGCCTTTCTTTGCTGCAATTTGGGAGATTTCAAGCGAGTGACCTGCTAAGCAGAAGTTCCTGTTCTGCCAAGCCCCACATTGGGTGAAGGAGGAAGGGATTCCTTAACTAAACATGTACCAGTTTGCTCTAAAATGCCTTCTTAAAATAAATAAATAAATAAATAAATAAATAAATAAATAAATTCTTTTCTAATTTTCAGCTTCCAACAGCCAGGACAGGCTACGAGCTTGTACATATCCATCAGGTAAACAGCACCTTTCGTGGCGTTCACCTAGGGTTTTCTCATATAGCTCGCCTGGGGCTCAGCAACAGCAAACCAATGCGTGATCTACCTCTTAATTATAGTTAAGCCAAACAAATAGAGCTGTGGGGAAGAGGAAAGAAAGAAAGCACAAAGTAGAAAAGTCAAAAAAATAAAAAGAAACTTGGAAAAAGTTGAGATTAGAAAGCTGCCAGGGGAGACTGAGAGCAGCTCCCAGCTACAGGTCTGAGGAAGGATCAGCAAGTTGTATTTCCTCAGCAAGGCAAGGCAGCAAATCCACCCATGGATTTCCATCCGTGCAGCTATTCTCTTAAGAAAGCTGGGAAGAATATTAGTAGACAAATGATAAGGGACCAGAATATTGCACTTTTGCTCTTGTTAATGTCCTTATTGTCCATTTAAATACATTAAACACAACCCCAGGCACCTCACTGCAGGTGTGCAATCTTCCATGGCTCTGACACACCACCGAAATACTCACCGCATGGCCACAAGTGAATGGTATGGCATGGTATGGGTTGTTTCGAGTGTTTTAAAGCACTATATGGCCTTCTGAATTGTCTTACTTGTTATTCTGCTGCAAAATTTCTTTGCCTAGGAGAGGGAAACAGCATATTAAAATAAATGCAGTTCCTTTAAGATGTGACAGAAGATAACAAAGTTAATAGTGATTCAAATTAAGGAAATTTTGATACTGATATTTTTGCTTTCAGTGTTGGCATATATTGAATGACTGGATAATTTCTTTGCAATGAATAATGGATCGTTTTGTCTAGCATACTGTAGCATTATGCAAATGGATCCAACCTAGGAGGAGTGCAAACTTTGCTATTCCCTTTTGTTAGCTGTGGCCTGTGCTGGAAGCAGAAATGCTGGATTCAGGGAAGAGAGAGTAAGGAAGTGAACAGTCACAGATCTGTGTAATAGCTTGGCCATTAAGAGCATGTCTAAATACAGAAGCTGCATGACTTTTTATCAGATTTTATGCATCGGTTGGAATAGCACGGTATGCACATTTTGCTTGCCTTTTGCCTCTGAGGCAAAGTTAAGCTCCTGCTTAGTATCAACACACACAGTTGTTTCAGCTGAGCTCCAAGCACAACGTTAGTTGCACAAGTCCAATGTGTCCTAACGCACCCCGCGAATCCGAACGTGCCATTAATTTTGCTGTGCCACAGTGAGTGCCACCGAGGACCTTGCACCATAATGCCTACCAGCATGATTACTGAAAAGTGCCTTGATGTTCTCCAGTGAAAACACACAATAGAAATGCGGCGGATCGCTGAACTGCACAAAAATATTGGGAGTGGAGAGCGTATTGATTTATCTGTGCTGCCCGAGGAAATATGATTTTGCACAATTTCAAATGATCTATCCAGAAATGAATAGAAAGAAGAAAGGCTTGTCCCCAAAAAGCCTCCAGATGAAAGCTGTAATTCAGAAGCAACATCAGTAGTGAGTATACTGTGAAAGTGCAAAATTTTCGGGCCTCTTCTCTCCTATTCAGAGTGTGGGAACTCATGCTCGATGGAAGTCATTCCCCACAGAAAGAGAGAAGAATGGCTAAAGCCACTGACTGGGATAATTAGATCCTTCCCTACCCTATTTCATTGGCTTACACATTTGACTGACCACATTAATATGTTCTGTCAAATATGAGAAATTGGCTTTCCCCGCGAATTCAGTGGTTTCCTAAACCTGAAGCTAAGAGCAGCATATACGTGCTCATGCAGGGGAGCATCGCAGAGTTCTTGGACCAGCTTATGTGGAAAAGCTGCTATCTATAACATGTGGCATGTGCCCCACACATCCATCCCTTGAGGGACCCTTGAATCCACTCAAGTCTTGGTCGGAGCAAAGGTACCCACCAGCGGCCTCGTCTCCCTGCAAACCAGCTCCATGCTCTTCACGCCAATCATCATCTTTTCCCTCCTGAGATCCCCAGAGGCTGATAGTAAACATTGATCCGTCAATACGAGCAGTTATTTCAAATAGATCTGAAAGGCAGAGCATCACAAACTGCAGCAAGTGACATTCTCCCCATTTACCGTAGCTTGTTGCAGTGTGTTATGGCTTTACACTTAGCTTGCAACTAAAAATACGTGTGTTACTTGCACCTCCTCTTTTGCTGTGTTTGCCTTAAAGTGGCTGATATATGTATTTTTAAATAGCTGCCGTAAACAAACACACTGCATGAGAGCATTTGCAGTCCTTGTGAAACCTCTCCCAAGTCCATCTGTCCTTTGCAATCGTTCCAAGCCACAGAAAGGAACATGCCTGTGTGCTGGTGTGTATGTGTACATATCTATATATATATATATTTTAATAATCAAGCCTATACTTTTCCCACATATTTGTACTGGAAAATCTCAGTTTTAAATAAATTGTAAAGCTTACAGTTATTTTATACCTTTTTACTATAAAAAAAAAGGTATTATGCAAGGTTGCAGAGTTTGGTGAAGAACATCTGAAGTGGATGTCATGACTGCTTCTTGAACTGAGTTAATTAATGGGCAGGATAGGAAAATAAACAAGGACTAAAAATTGGGCAATAGCTCCTGTTTCTTTTGCAGTAACTTGTGATGTCAAAATAACAGAAGAACAAATTCTTTCTTAACCCCCCAAATCTTCTCCCCACTCAAAACCAAAGCAAAGAAACAAACAAAATAAATAGAAGTTGATAGATAAAAGAAGATTTTAGGTATAATTCCACAAGGGAGAAAACTCATCTTTATTGTGTGACAATTCAACTTGGCTGGAAAACAGAAAAATGTTACACTCGGATATTTTCCTAATTCTTTTCTGAAATTCATAATTTTAAATAGCAAAGCCTCCTCAATATTTCAAATATTTGAATCAGAAAGTTGCAACTGCGATGAAATGTTTATTGAAAATGTGGGCCCTTTTCACACTGACATTTTTAGTGCTGATGAAAAGTGTTACCACTTTTTTTTTTTTGCACCAGATCTAATGCTATTTTATTTAAAATGAAATGAAAAGGCAAGTTCATGACTACTTAATGGGTTGTTAAAAATTATTTAATGGGTTGCCTCAGCTGGTTGGGATTTTGATGTTCTGGGTTTCTTTTTCTTCTCTTTTATGATTTCAGTATGATCATCACAGACCCCAGTTTAGGCCACACTTTACTACTCCTAGTGGCATTTTGGGGCTGAGATCTCGGCGCTATTTAAATTAATACAAGTTTTGTCACTGCTGTGAATGAGACAGTTGCTTAAATAAATTGTTCCACAGCTACGCTATGCACTGGGTAAAGTCCCAGCGTGACACCCTAGTAGTAGTTCTTTGCCACATTAGGAGCTGAATTTCAGTATAATTATATCTGCATTTTGTGCTTTCTTTATGTTCAAAGATGCAATATCCATTGTCTCTCTAGGATGTAGTTATTGGTAATAATTTAGGACAATTCCACTGGAATACTCTAATACGTTTGTGGAGAGAGTTTTTTGATATGTCTAAATAACATACGTTGTATTGTAGTCGCTTTTCCCTCGGGATAACGTTAGATGTGCAAATAACAAAGCTGGAAAATATTTTAATCAAGTATTTATAGTTCTGCAAAACTCTCAATGTGATTTTAGTAATACTTCTAGCTGGACTTTTTCTCACATAATGCTGTATTTGAATGAAGCTCAGAAATAGAGGGAGTGTTACCCAAGTTTATATAAATAAGAGCACAGAGGAGAAAGGGAAAGAACACTTTAAAGTCTCCAAAAGGGGAAAAAAAATCACATTAAGCCTGATTTAAGGTGAGGTATTAATCTGTTCTTATTTTATCCACAACCTTCTCTGTTCAGCTCATCATCTCCTGATGAATAATACATGAATAAATATTGCTACCTATATGCTCTGCGAATGCAAAAGTAGTTTATAACTCCCCAGAAAGGCTTTATTAATAGCACAATGTTGGCCTCCTTGGTTTGAGTCATAATTAATTGTTACTGTGTATTTGTGAAGCCCAAGGGAATGAAGAGGAGAGGAGGCAGAGCGCAGGGGAAAGAACCCTTTGAGTTAGTAGCTTGAAAAGAATAAATGCTTCTTAGTCTGAGCAGGAAACTTGTAATCCCTGCTAATATAGTCATTTGTTAAAATAGTCTTTCAGATGACTCAGAAATCTTCATTGTGCTCCTGCTATTAACAGAAACCACCTGAATTTCTGCATGAAAGTCCAGTGGAAAGAGCGTTATAAGATCCAGAAGCCTCCATAGTGGCACGATAGGTTTTCCGTCTATGGGTCTCGACCCTATGATCCTTTTTCATTTTAAAAGTATTTTTAGTCTTAGGGAGGGATTAGGGAGTAGGCGAGTTTGACACCTTCCCCATTTGTTGCTTCACAAGCCATTAAGCAAAATTCTGTCAGATTGAAAGTAATCTGGACAATAATGTTAATTTATATGTAGCACATGCAGCTCACGTTGTGCCTCGCATGATGTCCAAAAAGCCTGCACAGAAAGTGGGCATGGTAGAGCAGTAATGGGATTAGGAGAGGGACCTAAATGTGCAAAATACCACCCAAAGTCCCTATGTTCCTTCACCGCTGTGCAAATTTTGTGGGTGATGCAGGAACAGGCTCTCCTCTGAGCAATATCTTCGTGGACCAGGCAGGGAGAAAGCCCTGGTGAGCAGCGGAAAGTGCTGGTAAACGTTAATGCAATGCTCTGAACTCCTCTGAACCCTGACAGTGGCAGCTCGTTCCCAAAGATCGCCCATTTGTCATTCCACCCACTTCTGTGCCGCAGCCGCCACTGAAAGCACATTAGGAAAGTGTATGTAATGTTCGAGGCGTCCTCGGGCTCTTTCAGAAGTAGGAAAATCCAGACTGGGTTGCTCAACCACCTTTTCTACCAAAACACCAGCTGGAGAGGAGCTCCTAATTGTTTGGAACGGAGCGTGCTAGTATGAGCTTGAACAGATGAAGGCTGCACCAAGCCAAGTTGCCCTTTCACACCACCTTTGCGCTGGGGTAACATCACCGGCTGAAACACCACCGAGGAGCACGTCTGTGCGCGGTGCTTCCTCGGCAAAGGAAAACGCAGGAGCCGCTGTGGGCAATGTGAGGAAAATTAAAACACAAAATGTTAGGTAGTTGGAGGGGAAAAGAAAAGAAGGAAGGAATGGAGCTCTCAGGGTGAGAAGGGGGATGCTCCTGGGGACAGGGATGCACGGTCTGCATCTCTTGATGTATCTTGCCCCTAATACCTAGCAAACACATGAAGGTGTTGCCAGTATTCCCAGTCTGTGATATGTGTTGTACCGTGTCCAGGGAAAGCTGCTTGAGCACCAAACACGTGTCCTCATCACAACGCTTGCTCAGAAGGCGACATAGCTTCAGCAGCCGCTTCTCAAAATTGAGAATTTGAAGCTTTCAGCAGGTTTAAGAGGTAGAGGATCACTTGCATGCAGGAGCAGCACTCGCCCTGTGATCTCTTGGTGTTGAAGTTCAGTTGGGGGAGGATTCCAGTGGTTTCTACTTAAGGAAACAGGGATTTAAAAGTGAATCTCTCATGAATTGTAACACTTCTGTTTTCGCTTTTCTCTTAGCCCAGTCTAGCCCAGCGCTGGTCGGAGTGCACTGCTTCACCATTTAAGTTCATATAGCTCTAGGCAAAGTCTCGGGACTATGTATATTACGCATGAAACCGATGATGATTATGTTGTTAAGATGACTTATCGTATTTCATATTTTCAGCAGGAACGGCTAATAGAATCAGACTGTTTCACTAGCTGGACAGAACTGCGAGCCTCTGAACCGTAAATCATGACTCTCCTTTATATCTTCCTTTAGCCACCTCTCCAGGCTGCAGAAGGAGCGTTATCAAACCCTTTCTATAGGCTGGGCAAGGGGAGTAGTAGCACCAAAACGGGCACTTTGGGGGACATTTTCTGTACCAGAACCCCAAGAGCATTTTTCAGTGTACTTTTCTTGATTTACATAGGAATAATATATAAAAAAAATGCATTAAATGTATTTCAAGGCTTAGACTTTCATCTGTGGAGCACTTAGAGCAACGTGTTTTCCATTAAAAAGATACTAATACACACAAGACTCCAAGGAAGCTTGTATTATCACACGGGCAACAGCATGTCATGTATTCCGGTTTGTAAAACCGGCGTTTTTAATACGAGATGTCACTCTAATTTAGAGCTTAAGCAGAGGACATAGGCAAATATTTTCCAATTCATTAGGCCACTGGCCCAAAGCGTGGAAATAAATCCTTCTGATGAGCCCTGTCAGCACGTTGTAACTCCAGCGCTGCCATTTTCTGAGATGAAGCAGACCCGTGCCACCCTCGGCTCCGCTCATGCCGCTCCAAAGCCTTCCGGAGGGTTTCCCGGGGCTGGTGGAGCGGCCGGATCGCAGCAGGAGCTCAAGGGGAGTAACCGGTTTAAGATAAGTTATGAGCTCACGGCAAAGCCGTTTATTTTCTGCTCATGCCCTCAGCCGGATTCTCTCCGCGATGGCCGCGCGTATAAGCAGAATTACTTGGCGCTTGCAGCAGTGGAACCAAGAGCTTGGCAATCTGAAGACAGGACGCGGAAGCGGCGCTAACGTAGCAAGGACGGGGAGAGGAGAAGGTTGCAGAGCTCCTGCCGCGTCTCGAGGGGCTCCGTCATGCGCTGCCTGTTGGAGAGCTCTCCCATCCTTACGGCGCCAACTGGCAAAGCGCTTGCTGAGCCTTGCGTCGCTTTTCAATGTTACAACCAGAAACCAGTTGGCCGCTCTTGCTCTTTTGTTCAGATAATTGCAACGCGTTGGAGAACAAAAGATTTACGTCATCTGCGAAATTATGCCAGTTTGTAGAAAGTGCATGGGGGTTGATTTTTTTTGCTGTTGTTGACATTTTCTTTTCAGTCATTCATATTTATAAGGAGCCATAAGCTCTTGGTGCAGTTGGCCTGGTGATCGCGTTGGGGTCCGGTATTGCCACGCTGTAGTGTGGGTTGCTGGTGAGCTGGTCCCGGGGGTGGAAGCCTATCATATTCTGCATTTTTTTCCTCTGTATTTAGGAAACAATACACTGGGAGCTGGAGCACACTCCATTCAGCATAAATTGTGCAAGAGGCTGCAACAGCAGCTCACCTAAACAAAACCTAAACCACAAGGATTAAAAATATTTTTTTCACTGTTTTTTCAGAACTGGCTAATAGTTACGCAGTGAATGGGGTCTTTGTCTTAGGCTCTTATAGATACAATGTGTGCGTGCAGGTATTGGGGGAAAGGAGCCTTCCCATGGTTTCTGCCGAGGGACTGGGTGTAAAGGGAAACCCATGTGGTCTCCAGCCTGGCACGTGTGTCTTTCTCTTGGCTGCCCAGCTGCCTTGGCCTCTATTGATGTTCACAGAGGTATTCTCCATTCCGAGGTAAGGTAGGAGCTTTAATAAATTGGGAATAAGAAATTATGATGCAACAGTGAAAAATATCCTAAGGAGTGGCTTTGGAAATAGTCCCTTCCAGTTCGCTTATAGGGTATTCCTGAAATATAACATATACATATTTTTCCTTTTTTGTCGTGTTTCAGCAGCTAATGATACAACACAATTTTGGGAAAAAAATGGAAGTG
>JAWLRI010000261.1:613896-640527 GCA_034781795.1 Crypturellus tataupa | reverse complement strand
TGTTAGCCTAACCCCAACTTTGCACTGAAATTATTTGTAAATGACAGCCTTCTAAGACATTTTTGTCCTCAAGGTGAGATTTGGACAAGCCCAGGCTAGGAAGCATTCCCACAAGGCACAACTGTAGTTCTCAGCATTGTTTAAGGAAGATTGATGGTTTTACTGTGGCTGTGTATTCTGATTTGACTCACACTTTTCCTAAGAGCTTTGCCAGAGAGCTTTCAAATTTATTTCAGATATCACCATCTTTTCTTCATCTTCCAGTCAAATTCTCTCAAGCTTCTGAATTTTGAGTTTGCTCTGTTCCGGCTCTTCTGGCTTTCCTCTCCAGTGGCTAGCATCTTGTATGAGATCCCTCTTCCATCTTTTCCATATTTTCTTCTGCACTTTTTGTGTTACGAGCCTTCTTCCCCATTCTGATCTTGGGGACTGAGTTGTGACTGTCCATCCAAAGGTGCTTTGCTTGCAGCTGCATTACAGTTTTGTATGACTCGCAGTGTGAGAACACAGCTGGATGCTTGCTTTTTGAGTCTACAGTCTTTCCTCCAGTCTTTCCTAGGTATCTGCTTTTATGGGAAAGCTAATAGAGAATAATGTAAAACATTCCCTTTTGGGGGCTAGGTGAACCAGACCAGCGGACAAGGAGGGTTTGAATAATACCAGAGTTAATGTTGTCCTCAACTTCAATTTCTGTGAAAACTAATGATTTGTTTGGAAGAACTCCATACCTGGAATGTCATCACCTGATTTTTTTTTTGGTGGGGGGCGGGGGAGAGAGGGGGGCGGGAGGGGAGGTTCGGCGGGGAGGAGAAGAGGGCAGGGAGAGTGGTTTACTAAAAATAAATTCTTTTCAAGAGTTCTTTTATCAGTCTCATTTGAGTATCGTTTATGTGTTTTAAAATCACAGCTTCCTTTTTGATCTAGTAAAGTGGCCTGCAAAGCACGTACAGAAAATAAATAAATAGATCTAAACCCACTGAGTTTTAACAAGGAAGTACTACCACAGCACAGTGGGCCGTGCTTAGAGTAGAGCAAGTGCTTTTCGCATGTTTGTTAGTCTAAAAGTGCTTTTAGCACATCTCCAACAAACATTGCATTATTGCCCTTTACCCTTCAGAGTGTCTTAACGTGTAAACAACTTCGTTCTCAGCAGTTCTGATTGATTCCTAGCTAAACATACAAGTAATCTCTCGCTGCTAACTTGGAAATTGGATTGTAAATCTACTCAAGTATGTATCTGTGGTGGGGTTTGGGATTTTTTCTTCTCTCTCTCTCTCTCTCTTTTTTTCCCTCCTTCTTCTAAGGCTGCAGGATAGCTTCGTAGCTTTGAAATGATGATGTTAATGAGATTTCAGTCTGTGGAATCAATGTAAAATGTGGCTTGTTCCCAGTTTTAGTTGCTTAAATTTAAAAAATGGTTCAGTGAAATTAATCTTATAGTTTGTAAAAGCTCTACTGAAATGTTTGCTTGAAATACTGTACTGAAAAATGTATGTATCACAAAAAGTATGGAAATTTGTAAAGCAGTTATAGGGTCTGGACATGGAAGTATGTGAAAGAACAGTAGAAGAAAGGATACAAATATTGAGAAGTATTGATGGTGATTAAATTTGCAGGTTGTCAAGATGGCAGCACATCTTTGCAGCTTCTCAGAGGAAAACAAACAGCAGTCTAAAAGAAGGCACCTGTATTTTGACAAAAATGAAGTTTCAAGTTATTGAGAAATAATTGTGGGAGCATAAAGGCTGGGGTTGGTGCTTTGCAAAAAAGTTGCAAAAAAAAAAAAAAAAAAAGAGGCAAAAAAAAAGCTGTGAACAAGTCTTAATGAGTCATAGAGATGGTAAAGGATGAGGAAACAAAGCGCTTCTGAATCACTATTAGCTCCCAAACAGTACCAAAGGCACATCCAGAATCAGTGTGTGGCTGACAACCAAGAAACCTCCTGGAGAGTCTGAACTAGTGTCCCTTGTCCCCGCGCGTTCCTGACCGGACCACCTGGGTATGTGAATGCTGGACAGTCCACTAGGACAAGCAGATCTTAGTGCTTGTGAGTATGTGTGTATAAAAGAGTAATTGGAGTCTGTTCTGTTTTGAATTGAACTCACCTTTTCCTGCTGCCAGGTCTTTTACTAAGCTTGCTATGTTGTTACAGTGTCACAATGGTATTTGCTATTTGAAAGTACAGATAAGCACTGCTAATATCAAAGCAAATGCAGTCATGGATGGAAAAAGATCGAGCAAATAGCACTCCCCTGACTTCTTTTTTAATCTATTTGCAGGTCAAACTACAATTGCTGCAGTTAAGCCCATAACCTTTGTTCTTGTGATTTGTTATGTGTGTGGCGAGGAGTGCTGGGTTTGGCTATTCACTTATACGAAATGGTTCAGCAATGCATTTTAAAACATGCAATGCTTTTACAGTGAGTTTCATGGTATTGCCTTTCAGTGTGAAAGACATGCATGTCCTGCTGTACGTGGCTTCTTTGGTGGAAGTTTCTGAAGTTGTCGGTTGGTCTGTGCTATACTTGCACAGATTTGTGTGGTATACACAACATTTTATAAAAATAAGGGAAGCTTCCCAATTTATTGCAGATTGCTGCTAAGTACTGACAGTTTTCTGGGTCAGGTCTGTTCTGTTTGGTAAATCTAAGTAATGTAGAGCTTGCCCTGTTTTTCCTAGTGCTAGATTGTGTGCTTTTAAAAAGTTTTGTTTATTTTCTTAGGTCTCTGTTCCTTAATTAGTGCTGCTGCCTTGAGATGTTTATGCTGTTATGAACTGGTTTCTTCATTCTTTTCACCCTTCATATCTATGTGGTCATTTTTCACAAGAAAAAATAAAACAGCAGTGAAATCCATGGACAAAGTTTTCTGCTGCGCTACGTGCCTTTTAGTAGTGCAGTGAGGCAAGATGCCAAAGCCTGCCAGCATTTCTTAAGGTGTCTCTGCAATTTGCAGAGAAATTTGCAGGAAGACATAATAACATTAATCTTAATCCTTTGGTGCAGATACTGCTAACATTAAAAATGTGTGACCACACACATAACAAATGTTTTTTGAGAGCATGCAGGCATTTGACTGGGTAAATCTCATGATAATTTTCTTTCACAGCAGTAGTATATATGTATACATATGGATCATTTACCTTGTTAAATGATGGTGGCTTGAGCAGTGAGTTTTTAACTCATCATTTTTTAATTATGTCTTCTGCAGTGGCAGAACTCCAAGGGTTTTAGGACCAGACTGGTGAGATATGATCTGAAGAATTCCTATTCTGGGAGGAAGTTTCAATCTCTAGACTGCGGTATTTTGTGGATTCTAGGATGCTGTATTTTACCTATTTTATTTAGCATATTCCATTTAGCCTCTCAAACTTAATAGATAATGAGTTAGTTGTTAAACTAATCTTAAATTTTCAGAAAGTTGATTAAATTGTCAGAAGGTTGATTCTTTTGGGGCGTGCCCTGCATGAGATTACTGAAGGCTTATCCTTGTGCCCAAGTATTTGCCTTGAAGGCGGTACCACTCTTGCTGATATAAAGAGATTTTTTTTTTTTCAGAACATGTGTGACTTAACCCCATCTTCTCTCTCAGTCAGTCACAGAAGCTCATTCACTGCTCTGGTCAACAGAATACAACAGTTTTCCACCTGCCCTTTTCTAAGTATAAACTTCATTTTATTTTTGCTTGCTTACCTGTTTGTTTAGAAGAATAGAAGCTCTGAGGCTAAAACAAACGAAAGTCACATTTTAAGGAAAGTGCTCTTGCTTTCACAGGTTCAAGTGTGGAGCTTGGCAATTGGAGATACTTTTTCTTTCAAAGCATGAGGAGCCACTGCAAAACTTAGAATTTAAGAAAGAGGTCTTTCTTAGTTTTCTATTTTAGGCTTGCATTTGGGTTTAAGCTTTGAAAAAATTAGGTTCATTGCTTATCTCATGTGGCCATGGCAAAACTGTGAGTTTAATTGCCTTTTTTTTTTTTAACTTTTTTTTTTTTTTTTTTTTTCCTTCTCTCTCCCCTCTGATTTGTGTGCTTTAACTCACAGGAGATCTTCCCTCTTCAATTTCTTTATAATTTGCCATTAGCTTCTTTTGGGGATTTCTCACTTTCTATGCTAGGGATTATTGTGCAGCAGGCAAAGAGGTCTAGCATTTTCAAGAAGCTCTGGATTGCTTAGTAGTGATATTGTTTCAGACATTTGCTTGATCAGATGATATTTCTATGGCATTTCCAAGCAGAAATCTTCCTGTGTGACAGGATGTAATCATGATGCTTGACCTTTTTTGGTCCCTAAAGTCCAAACAGGTTCCTGTTAGCAACTTAATGCCCTTTAATAACTCTTTGTCAGGTACCCTTTGAATATGTTGTTTGTTGTGCAGGATGGCAACTGCCAAGGCTTGGGTTCTGAAGAAGCATTTTGAAGGTTTCCCCAAACCCAGCGACTTTGACCTGAAAAAGATAGAGCTGCCCAAGCTAAAGGATGGAGGTAAGTAGAATTTATTTTTATGTAAATACACATATATATGTATTTTTTTCTGGAGGTAGTATGTTTCTTGAGCTTGAACTTTTGGAATTGGCTTGACATGTGTTATGGCAACCCATGTGCCTTGGCAGAGCTGAAAAGTTGCTGAAGAACATGCATTCAGATGGACTTGGTGGGTTTTGAGAAATGCTGCCTTCTGGTTGTCTCCCTGAAACTGACAGTTGAGCTCTTGCCAACAACTTCTTGAGCAACTTCAGAAGGTGACAGTGGCATGCCTTTCAAAGTTCCACCCTGCCTAATTGCATGTGATGCATCCTGGCAAAGTTTTGGCTTATGGGAGAAAATTACTGAAGTGATATACTCTGGAAACCAACTGCAATAAAGAGCCAGAATTTATTTAGTTTAGAAAGAGAAATGAACCATGGCGCACAAAAATGAGTTGTAAAACTCATTAGTAAATTCCAAGCATGCTTACATGATTTCTGTGTGAAAAGCTGTCATAGGCTCATTTGTTTGTTTGTTTGTTTTTTGTTTTGTTTTGTTTGCAAATACCTTGGTAAAAAGATGTAGAAGGTGGTAACCTATAGGAGTGCCTGGAGTGTCAATGGAGATTTTTAGATTGATAGGGAAGGTACTGAGCATAGTCATATGTTTGCAGAATGGATGGAATGGGAGCAGGGAGCAGAATTTTGTGCTTGCAGGTGTTTAAGAACACAAAGCCATTCATTCCTTGCCATTTTAATCCCTGCAGCAAGGAAGGAACATAACTTTAGAAAAGAGTAAAGCGTTTAAGGGAAATGATCTTCCTTGTTATCTTAAATGCCTTGATTTTTCATAGAATCATTGTGGTTGGAACAGACCTTCAAGATCAAGTCCAACCATAAGCCCATCCCCATCATGCCTGCTAAACCATGCCCCGAAGTGCCTCATTTGCACATTTCTCATCCTGCTGATTCTGAGCAATGCAAAAAGATTTATTTCTAAATATACTTCTACTTCTGTACTTACACTTCTAACTTTTACTAGCTAGACCACTGCAGCACAGACAGTTAGAGGTACTATTATGTGTGGAACTGAATGTTAAAACTTCTGTGTGAATAGAACTTAAAATTAACATTTGTTTAACAGTATGCTTCAGAAATAGTATAGGAAACAACAAAGAGGATGAATCTATGGTACCTAGAAAATGTGTGGCTTTCTTTTTTGTTGTTGTTGTCTCTTCTCTAAGAGAGGAAAGTAACATTCATTGATCTGTCCCATGATAATTACAGCCTCTTAGCACTCTCTGGTGGTTGAATTCTGACAAGGCATTTTATATTTGGGTCGCAAAAAAAACGTAAGTCTTTTGCTTACGGGTCCAGCCTGTTGACCATTCTGTGTAGAGAAGAAGTAAATGAAAAGGTAGGACAGAAAATAAGCTAGTCTTCTAAGAAGACAATTTCTGCGTTCACAAATAGCATAGTGTTTGTCCGTACAAAGCCAATTAATGTAGTACATATTTATAGTAGTTTATCCATGAAGGTTGGTGGAATATGGGGCTTGTGAGCTACAAGAATTCCTGTAGCTGTTGTTAAGACCAATAAGTGGAACCTGTGCTTTACTGTACTGTTGATATCTGTGAATTTGTTCTGTCTTGTGTTGCAGAGATCCTTCTGGAATCGGTGTTTCTCAGTGTTGATCCTTACATGAGGTATAACTTTTTTCTTCTTTTGTTGTCAGCTAGGCTAACTTGTTTGCATTCCCAGTTAAACAGAAAAACTCATGCAGTGGAAGCATCCTCCACTGCTAGAATGATGGATACTTTTGTTGACTTTGTTTTGAGTGCTGTGTGTAAATTGTGATGCTCCCTGCATGGAGCTATGCCAGATTGGTTTTTGCATTCTTTTGGGGATGGCTGTTTATGTACTGTTTATGGGTAAGTCAGTAGCTACTATTCTGCAGCATACCTGAAACATCATTGTAGTTGCTCACAGTAAGCCCTCTCTCTACTGTGTTACAGACCTTACAGTAAAAGGGACATGAAGGAAGGAGACATAATGATAGGTACACAAGTTGCCAGGTAAGGTCTTCAGTAATTTTTTGTCACATACTCTCACCTTGTTATCCACCACCCAGCAGACTCCAAATTATAAGGAAATGTAATGATCCCTGAGAGATTTGAAGTCTTGTATTATCTTTTCTTGACATAAATCTATATATTGTTGCAACTGTGTTCTTTGTCAATAATAGGATGACCAGTGTTTATTCTTTGTGAACCTCTTTTCCCTTCTTGGAGAGCATCCGTACCTCCTGTACCACTCGCATATTATTCCTATAGGTAATATATTTAGAGGAGATTTTTATAAGAAGTATGAAAGACCGGTAGTTATTTTACCTAGCATGAAGTGTCAGCTTCACATTTTCAAATGTGATATACAATAATTGCATGTCTTAAGCTTTATCAGGGTACCTATTATAGATGAAAATATCTCAGGGTCACTAGGGTGTAGCTCTGTGCATAGCCAAAAGGGCTATCTGATCTCAAATTCATCTAAATTTTATGATGATTTAGCTGCACCAATTCTTCTCTGGTGAGCTTGCTCGCTCTCTTGCTGATACTTATGCCCAAGAACATCTGTGGCCTTTGACTCAGGTGTTTTTTGGCAGAAAGGCTTGTTGGAGGGTGAGAGACAGGGGATGCTAAATTAAAAGTCATATTTGCTGAACAGAAGGCCGGCTATTTTCAGTGTTTCAAGCCTGTTTGCCTACCCTTTCCTGAAGTGGTAATGAAGTTCAATTTTCATTTTGTCATAGAGATGATGTGAAGTATGAACCTTTTTCCATTATTAGGTGCTGTTTCCTATGTGTCTTAAGGAGAGATTTGTTGTCCCAAGATATCGTATCTTCAGGACATTCAACTTTTGATTGAGGTCCAGATTTGTTCAAAAGGGAACTGTTCATTCTAACTTGCCTGTGGCCCAGCTTCTTGTTTTTCCACCCTTTTAACCCAGCATCCTCTTCCCCAGAAGCCGTGTCTGAATTCATAACGGATTGGTGCTAGTCAGAATTGTTGGTATCTGCAAAAGAATATAAAATCTGCAAGGCTAGGACTTAGTCTAGGCTAGTCTTGCCCAGTATTCTTCCAGTGATAAGAGACTATAGTCATTTCAGAAAAGTCTCTGGAAGCCATCAACATCATGAAATGCATGCCCTGGCATGAAGTATTCCTTTCCTCCTGCATTATAGAGCAACAGGCAAGATCTGCTAGCATTTCTTTTCCAGAACAGTAGGGATCTGTCTCAAGTTCTTTTTTTTTTTTTTTTTTTTCCTACCCTCTTATTTTAAACAGGGTTATAGAAAGCAAGAATCCTGCATTTGTTGTGGGATCCTTTGTAGTAGCTAATGCTGGTTGGAGAACTCACTTCATCTCCAATGGGAAAGGTCTTCGTGCTCTTCCTTCTACATGGCCTGAATCTCTCCCCAGATCCCTAGCACTCGGGACAGTCGGCATGCCTGGGTGAGTACTGAAGTCCAAAGGAAGCTGTACTCTGAATTTTTCAATGTTCAGGTTGTTTCTGCATGTTTGTATGGCCTTTTCCCCTCATCTTGTTTCTCTTTAGTAAAACCCATGTATGTACTTAAGGATGTTCTCACACTTTAGAGGAACTGAAGTTTGGCCCAATCGGTAGGTCAGAGGAAGGAATTTTCCTTTTTTTTTTTTTTTTTTTTTTTATGTTATGGTATCTCTCCTTGAGGAGTTGTGGGGAAGATGGAGAAAGGAGCTGGAAAGAACCCAGTTCAATCTGAATTAGCATTAACAGAAAGACTAATTTACCTGGCATTTGGATTTGCAAGAAAAGAGCAATCTTTAAATTCTACTGTAGCCATCAAACAGCTTCTTGAGAATCAATAAAAGCATAATCTTGTTCTCTTGGTCACCTTTCTGTACTCCTTCCCTATTTCTTTTTATGTGTGAAATACTGCCTCATGAGTCCTTTTGACACAGAAGGCTTTCAAAATGTGGTGTATTTTATGTGACACAGAACTTAACATTTCTTTCTGAAATGAGGCAAGACAGATCTTGCCATACAACTTTTAAACAGTTTCACCAGTTGGGAAGCTTTAAGCCTGAAATGAGAAGTCTGGAAAATTTTGAACCTGTTAACTTTTGGGATTCTGGGCTGACTGATCAGGTTGCTTCAGGAAGCTTGCAGAGTCTTACATCTTTTAATGTTGATATGATCAGTAGAGTGAAGTGATAGTGGCTGCTATTTACTGCTAGCCATACCTGTGCACAGTCCTTAGGAGCTGTAGTCCAATGTTCAGCAGAGTTTGTGCCAGTTTTCTTCTACAAGCCTGGATTTGTGATGACCACTTTAATCCTTCTGTTGATGTGTGGGAATTAGCTGGCAACTGATACATGTCTAGTCTGGATTTATTCTCTTCAGCTCATAATTAGATTGTCAAATTATAAAGTGGATCTTTGTATACCTCCTTTGGGCTACTGAGCACAAGGAAACCTGTCTTCAGCTGAAGTAGACTTCTGCCTCAGCATCCTGTTTCCCAGTAGTGTATCTTGTTTTTCTGAACTTCCTGGAGACTTTAAGCATAATTGAATGTGCTCACAAGCTAATTTGAGATGTTGTTTGGATGAATCATTGTTCAAATTAACTAGTTTTTCATAAGGAATGAGAAAAAATGAACCTTGCTCTGGTCACAATATTTGTTTAAAGCGGTGAAGTCGTATCTTTGTGTTTAGTGTCCTTTATACCTCACAAAACATCCTTTCTTTTTCTCCCCAGACTTACTGCGTATTTTGGTCTGTTGGAAGTCTGCAAGATAAAGCCAGGAGACACAGTGCTGGTTAATGCTGCAGCTGGAGCTGTGGGCTCTGTGGTGGGACAACTTGCTAAAATTGGAGTGAGTGGCTTAAAAGTACTCATACTTAAACCGTAGAGGACTGATCTGGAGCAGGAATAAGGCCATGAATTATAGGGAGACTGAGGGGAGGGCAAAATCCTCTGAAGGTGTATCTGCAGCTGAAATGGGAAAAACTGCTGAAGATGTAGCAGAACTAATTTTGAATTTCTTAGAGCTCACGAACTGACATATTCATGACAGCCTGAGTTTCAGGGTAAACCCTGTGCTCCCTGTAGGTGTCAGCCTGTGTTGTGAGGTGATTTAGAAATATTTTTGTTTCTTTTCTTTCAGGGTTGCAAAGTGGTTGGCTGTGCTGGCTCAGATCAAAAGGTTGCTTATCTGAAAAAAATTGGCTTTGATGAAGCCTTCAATTACAAGACTGTTCCATCCTTGGAGGAAGCACTGCATAAAGCCTCTCCTGATGGCTACGACTGTTTCTTTGATAACGTGAGTTCAGAGGCCAAGAACAGACCATTGTCCTTTCTCAGATTGTAGCAGAAACTCAATGCCGTTTAAAACGTTTGCGAAACAATCTCTTCAAGAGCTTGTTGTTTCTCAGTGCCTTTCCAAAACTTAACTTGGAAAGTAATAGAAAAGACAAACATTAAAACAGAAGCCTGGATTTTTGCTGGCCTTTTTGGTTGGTTGGTTGGTTTGTTTGTTTTGTGAATGGAGGCAAAACGCTCTTGAAAGTGTGTGCGATTTTTGAGAGGGGAGGGGAGCAGAAGACATCTAACCAAGGCTTGGCAGAGGCCTGCAGTGCATTTATGGATCCACCTTGGATCACAGACAATTCTCTGCCGTTTTTGGAAGTGGAGTGAGAGTAAGTGACCCTGCAATGCACAGTCCAGGTGACTACATACATATGGGTACCCAAAATAGTTTCAAGACTAACTTGAAAAAATTCTAGACCTTTGTATTGAGCATTCCTGACCTCTTCCAGGCACAGAGTTAAGAGGAGTTATGGACTGTTCTTGCAAGGCTATGTGAAACTGGCTACACTGTTTTAGACACCAATAGATTTTAATGTCAGGAGAGAGACAGACTGTGTTGGTGATGAAGCCAGAGAACAAGCACTGTTTTTTTCTTTTTTTTTTTTTTTTAATCATAAAAAATAAAAAACAAACCTTCCTAGCACTGGTGTAGCTGGTGTGCATAGAGGATGCCTACACAGGGTTATTCGGCAAGGCACTTGCATTGGCGTACATGTCAACAGAGCAAACCAGTGAGAGTTAAAATGACAAGCTGCAGAACTGCCCAAGTTACTACACAATGTAAGAGGCAGCCATCATTATTCCTTTAGCTTATCTTTCTGCCAGCAGTTTGACCTTTGACCAGAGAATGACAGTGCTGTGCTTTTGTGTGAACTAGCATGTATTCCATGTTTTTCTAGGAATCCTTGTGAATGCACTATGTCAGGGCAAAGCACTTGTCGCTGTGGCCAGAGGTCTTGCTTGCTTTGCTGCTGTGTTCCAGCCTTAATGCCATGTACTACTAAGGTTTTAAACAGCTTTTAACATCCATTCTCTTCCCTTTCACTTGAAACTTTTGTGCAGAAGTGCCCCAGCAGTAATTTTTTTCACAACATTTCTCAGTTGAAAGTTGTATGTTTCTGAGTACAGCACATCCCTTGGGCTCCTTCTTCTTCCAAATGTTCCCACTGAAGAAAATTATTAAGCAGAAGAAAATCAAAAGCTTGTCTCAGTTGTGTAAACGAGCAGAACTGCAGGCTTCTGCCAGCAAAAAGCAGAGGTGGGCCAGGATGTTCTCGTTACAGAAAGGGATCTTTTTAAGGGTAAATCCTGCCCAATAGAGCAAAACCAAGTATCATGGAAACAGAGATTTGAATTAAAATTCATTCCTTGTGATCATAGCACTTTCTTCAATAGATGCTAATGTAGAATTCTCATAGACTTTGAGTGGTGGAAATTAGCATTTTTTCCATTTTAACCTGTTCTCCTTGATGCAGCAACCTCAGGGTGGCAAACTGTGGCAGTAAATACCAAAAACTGAATTTTATCTAATACTGCATTTGTTCTGATTTCTTGTAGGTGGGTGGAGAATTTGCCAGTGTAGCCATTCACCAGATGAAGAAGTACGGAAGGATTGCGGTCTGTGGAGCTATCTCTTTGTACAATGACTTAGTGCCTCAGAAAGGTGCGGGGCTGCTTTCTCCTGCCTAAGCTTAGTTACTGTTCAGTGAGGGTAGAGACGTGATAGGAGCCTCTTGAGTTTTTTGAATGGTTGATTCAGTGTGCCATTTGAGTGTGTGTGTATGTTTAGAGAGCTGAAGATGGTCCTGGAACAGCTGGTGTCCCTATGCATTCATAGGTTCACCCTCCTTTGTACACACTCGTAACAGGAGGTGAGCATCAGTTGATAGTAAATGAAGGAAAAACTAAATTACTTCATGTAGGATTCCCTGGGGAACCAAGTAAAATACAGATGAATAAAAGAAGGCAGGTGTGGTAGAATGATTACATTTGCACAATACCTGCTTTTAGATGAGAGAATGCATTATCTGTCAGTATTTTTTTTAAATGATGCAGCTTAATTTTAGTTACCTGTTCCATTTCATAAGTGACAAGAACTTGTCTACTGATAACACTGGTGGGAAATATGGCTGAGATGCATATTTGTTTTCAGTAGCATGCCATTTTCAAATTTATCTTCTAGTAAAAAAAGATAAAGATCACTGTAAAAAATGGATGGGCTTTGACAATAAGAAGACTATCGCATGTTGGGAACTGCCTTTTTAGGTACCTAAAAGATACTTAAAATCTCGTTTAGGATTTAGAAAGAATATGAGAATTTGGCAACTTTCCAAGAGTATTGTAAGATTTGTGTTTTAAACAGGCTGTCAAATAAGTGGGCAAAACAATACCTTCAGAATGAAGCTGAAGTATTTCAGTCAAAATTGGGACCACTTGACTCCTGACTTATCCTGTTTCACAAGTGTTGGGCCTTTAAGCTCAGCTTTAGGGATATAGTCTTTCTTTTCCTTGGTGACTGTCCAGGAATCGTCATTATTTAGTCCTAGATAATCTGTTTGGAAAGGACAGAAGTTGCTTCTAGCTGGAACAAAGTTATGAACTTTTCTATACTATCTAAAAGCTTCTCATTATGCATAAGATCCAGTTTTAAATAGAACTTTCTAAAGGTAGTTTGTTGGTTCATTTCCCTTGCAGGACCTTATATTCAGTATCCAATGATCTTCAAAGAGCTTCAAATGGAAGGGTTTATTGTTCACCGCTGGATTAACCGCTGGGAGGAAGGTCAGCTGGCACTCCTGAAATGGGTCCTGGAGGTAAGAAAGTGGTGGTTTCCTGTAATACAGCAGGTGTACTCCCACCATGGCTTCCTTTTTACTAGGAGTTTCTTATCTTAACTGGTGAGGTGAGGTTTCAGTGAGCTCTTTTATCTTCCATCTGTCCTTGAGCACTTTGAAGACACTCAAACCATACTGAACATGCTGTATACGTGATACTAGCTGTTGGTTGTCACTTAGATTTATCAGAGAATATGTGCAGACTTTTGAAAAAGGATATTTCCAGTTTAAATCAAAACACTTTCCAAACAGTTTAGTTAGAGTAATTTCTCTTTCTCCTTCACCCTGCTTTCAGTTGTAATATAAGCAAGGATTTCTATTTTGCTGTCATGCTGGAATTACTGCCAAGAATCGGTGCTTTGATGAAATTGGCAGGCAAGCTTTGTAGGGAGTTACCAGAGAATTTTTCTAATTTTATTTCTCTGAAGGCCAAGTTTAACATGTGGTTTTATCTGTGAAAAACTTATGAGAGTGAACACTAAAGGCTAAAATGGTCTAGGTTTTATAAATTGAAGATCTGGGGACACTCAGCTTCTGATCACTAGATTTGCAGTTCTATGCTTAATTATAGGTAGAGATGTGCCCGTCTTTGAGGAAATAATCCCTTACCTTTTCATTTATTGGACTGAGTTGCACTAAATCGATCGTGGTATGTTCTGTAGCAATGACTTTTGCTCTGTTGTGACTCATGATGGATCTTGATGCAAAAGCAGATCCTGTCATGGAATAAGCCATATGTACACCTAGTTTTGCAAAGTTACCCTGGTGTGTACCAGCTAGCATTTGTTTCAGCCAGAACATTCAATGTGGAGAGAATTTGGTAGCAATTTAGTCTCAAAAAGACAGTAAAAGTAGACTGCTAAAAGCTGATAAAATGAGTACTCAGCTATTTGTTCTCCTCCTTTGCACAGGGAAAGATTAAGTACCATGAACAAATCACTGAAGGATTTGACAACATGCCAGCAGCTTTTATTGGAATGTTAAAAGGAGAAAACCTTGGAAAAGCCATTATAAAGGTCTGAAGGTCACATATGCTCTTCCTGAAATATTGCCACAGGAGGGTGCGATTCTACCTAAGTGCTTTTGCCTTATTATTCAAAAGGCACATTTCTGTCTCTTTGCTGGATATTTTGTCATGATAACCTTTTAAAATACTTTTTCTAATAAGTAGATATCTGCAAATTGTTCAGCTTTTGAGGAACTTGAGAATTGTTCCCCAAAACTATATACACAGTCTAGAAACTATTAAACTTCTTAAACTGTTTCAGTTATGGTTTTCTAATAAAGAATAAGTCAAATTTCACCCAATTTCATTTGAAACAAATTTAAGTGGATTTATAGAAAGGAGATGACAGACTTTAGCTGTTAATGACACATTTGATTACTAATGTCTATTATTTTGCTTGGAACTTTGCAATAGGGGATTTAATTTCGTGAGCAAGGAGGCTTGTTTTTGATTTCATCAGGAAACAGATGTCTTGACTAAGAATAGTTGAGATTACGGAAATGCTAAACAATAAGCAATAAATGTATTAATTCACACTTTGCTTGTGTCACTGTCTTCCTCATAACACTTTTCTGGAGCTATTGTGTATTTGTGTGTATTTATCACTTCTTTCTTGCCAGTCCTATCTGAGTTAACATTCATAATGGATACAGTTGTGGAAAACAGGGAGATTATCTAGGAATTTTTGTTTTGTACAGGGAGGGGAACATCATTCTCCATCTTCCCCATAAGCTTCCCCTGAGGAAGCTCAGCTGGTGCTACATGAGTCCAAAGAGGAACTGAGCTGAACTCAAACACCGTGTAAATGTCCAAAGGAGAATGGAGATTGGCTCTGCCTAGCACGTAAGGACTGACTGAAATAAAAATTGATGAGGGTGTATGAAGGACCCTTCGGTAAAAACATAATAGTTCACAGATATATCCCATAGACATCAGAGGAGTTTCTTCTTCTCTATCCTCCTTACAATACTATGAAGTGGTATTAAAACTAAACACTGCATCTCATCAGCATTGTGCATGCCATTGTGCACGCCTACTGCATCTTTTCCCGACGGGATATGGTGGAGCAAAAAAAGAAGTTACATGGAAAGGTTTATTGCTTCCCTGAAGCAATAATTAAGAAACTAAATAGCCTGACTCAACTGGAGGGAGGAATGACCTTTGGGAACTCTTTGATCTCTGGAGTTCTACTGGTGCATCTGCTGCAATCATCCCCCATTATCCCAGATGTTCTAAGTTCTAGAGGCCAGATGCTCCTATAGGGATGCCCAGAAGCTTGAACCTTCCTTTCAGATTCGTGCAGTCACTGCCACCTTGTGGAAATTTGCATCTGTCAGAACTGCCTTTGCCAGCTGCAGGTATAGCTGGGTCTTCTCACCTGCACCAGCTACCCTGTGTTTTCCAGATACTATCTCTGCTTTTCCTCTCCAGAGAAGGAAAAATGCATTTCACATGTGGGTCCCTTCAAATTTGCACAACAGCTAAGAAGTTCCTCAGTTCTAGTAAGGCTTTATTAAATCTGAAGGCCTTTGATGAGCTGTGCCTCAGCTCCAGGCTGAAAGAAACCTCCACTGTAAATAAGGGTAGTGAAATGGAGTTTACTCTGAGCTCAGCTTCCGACCACCTACCAAAGCTGTGCAAAGACAGCTTGGCAGCTGCACCAGAAGTAGCTCCAGCTCAGACTTGTCCTGCCTGGTGCAGAAGTTTCTGTAGTTGGTCTCCATCATAGGAACCCTGCATGAACCCAGGTTGTAGCAGCTGGGGTGGATTTGGTATGCAGCTGCTCCAGAGGAAGAGCAGAGAGTCTCTTCAGTCCCTCCTCAAGGGTCAGAGACCATCACTAGAAGAGTGTTCATGTACTAGCAGTTCATCAGTATAGAGCATTTTTTCAAAGCAGGGCATGTTCAGCCTCATGCCACCCCAGGCCTATCAAATGCAGCACCGCCAACCTCCTTCCTCCCCTGCACCACTCAGGGGGCAGGCAGACATGGGGACACCTCAGCCACATAGCTCCGCAGTGACAGAAGCAGCAGCTATCGCCCCAGGGCAGAAACCACCTCGGCCATGCACAGCACTGGAGCAAACGCCACAGGTCCATCCTGGAGAGCATATCAGCAGCAGCCCTGTGCTGCTGCACCTTATCTCAGGACTGCTGCTCCTACGCGCATGTGGAAGAACAAGCCAGACTCAGGAAGGCTTTCCAGGCATAGGTGAAACAGGGGCTTTCCCCATGTTAGACTTTCCCTTCCTCTGGTCTCCAGATCTTTCTGCCACTGCACCAGGGACTTAACCCTGTTTTGTTCCATTGTCTTACAGCAGTGATGCCACACGGGTGAGCCAGAGAATCTTGCAACACCAGGTCTTGGCCAGGCAATGACATCTTGGAAAAAACTCAGGAAGGCAGGCGAGTATGTGCCAGCTCGTTGCACACTGAGGCTTAACTGCACCACATCAGCCCTGATGGCTCCATTACCCTCCTTTGGGTTCCTCCAGATCCCCAGACTGACCTGCGTCTCCTCCCATTTCCAACTCTTTGGAGCCACTGTGGTGTATTCTGAGGCACAGAGAACTCACCCAGCTGGACACTTTTCCCTGCTCTTCTGCAGGACCAGAAACTCCACAAATCTCATCACTCCCTCTCCAACCCTCTGGATATTAGGAGAGTTTCCCCTTTCCATCATGGCAGGGCTATGTCCAGGGCACCCAGCTCCTCTCACCCCATGGTCACCATTGGCTGTCACATGGAAAGGAAGGGTCATCGGAGGCAAAATCATAGGTCTGGGGGACACAGCCCTCCATCCACCTCCCTGAGGGGATGAGTTGCCTGCAGTGTAACAGTTGCTCTGGTTGCAACAGACCTAGGGAGTCTCTGGGGAAATCAGGCTGATTCCTTGAGGACTCATACTGTTTAGAAGCCTGGGCAAGTTGTTAGTACTACACCTTAGGGGCTTTCTAAGCAGATAAAAAGGCTAAAGGACAAAAACAGTGGCTGAGGATGTGTTGAGAAGGGCATTATGATGTTGGATACCAGATAAAATCATGAACACTAAATATGGTGATTAGAATTTTGTTAATTCTAGTCTGCTCATTAGAATCATTATATATAATTTTTAGTAGAATCACAGGTGGGTATGTGCAATATCCAAGCCTAACCCTTCACACCAAAACTTTGCAAATACACCTAGTGCTATAAGAAAATGCTCAGAAGCAGCATGTGAATGGCTAGGAGAATCCTCTCCCAGCTGTTGTGTTAAGGCACTTGGAGAACATGCAGGGAGTGAGGCCAAGGAGTGTCACTATTTCACTTCTGCCTAATGTCGTACACTCATCTTGACCCCTCGCTGCAGCTGCCCTGGTTCAGCCCTCTCTCTTGTGAGAGCCCTCTCATTAAGCAGCAGTTACAGCACATAGCTGGCGTAAGTCCTGTGCTCATAGAAGTGCTCCTCTATGCTTGCACCATCAGCAGTCCTGTGTAACACAGTCAGCTGCATAACAGGCCTGCAGAGAAGACATTTCTTGCTGTACTGGTTTGACAGCAAGACACACATCTCAGCCATTTCACATCCAAGAGAAAGAGGCTGCAATCATTACCTGAGGGGGGGTAATTTCTTCATGAAAAATTTACTCCCAGAAAGAACACTTTGGTGTGTTGGTTTTTTTTACACTACATACACCAAGTTTCTTCCATTCAGGTCACTCGACCATCTTTCATTTCCCTTGTGGAGAGATCTTATCAGATAACTGTATCAGGGTAGATCAGTTCTTGTGAACAAGTCACATTTGGTTCTCACTAGAGCTCGGAGTCCTGTGCAAGAACTTACCTGCTTTTTTTTGTGGCATGATAATGCTGATCTCAATGTTCTGAGTGGAAAAAAAAAAAAAATCAGCCATTGAGCAAACAAAAATGCACCCCTGAGCAGTCCAGACTATCACCCACATGCCACAGCAGAGATGAGAATTTACAGTTACAAGCATCTGCTCCATTTAGCACAAAACACTTATTCTTTAGATCTAGAAAGCCAGACCTTGTCTTGGAGTAGGTTACCTTCTAGGCAGGTAAGAGCTACTAAAAAGCTGAAAAAAAAATCATTACAATTTTAAAAGTTTGATAGTTGCTCTTCAATGCAAAGGAGACTGCACAAATTCATGCAAACTGTGGCATAACTACATATTTTGAAGGGAATAAGCTTTTCAGTCTAGTCCCTTAAGAAAGTTCACCTAATACATTTAGTTCTTCACTATGTGTTCTGCTAGGGCAAGATACATCCAAGCTTTATGTTCTCAAGGAGAAAATCTGAGAGAGAACACCTGCTTTCACACAAAGTAAAGCAAGTATTTTGGCCAGAGTGTGCTCAGAGGTAGAGGATTCCTACATGGAGAAAAAAACAAACAAACAGACAAACAACCCTACAAACTTGCTGTGCTTCTCTTAAGCACTTATTTGCACTCCAGTTTCAACATAAATTACTATGACCTTTCCCCACCCTTTACTATTTCTATTTCAGTTTGCAGTTGCTTGCCTGGTTCTTTCAGAGCTGTTGCAAAGTTGACCTCTTGAGAGAGTATTATGTCAAACTCAACATATAAGCAATATTTCTATCATTAATTTTTCTTTTCCTCTAGCTGTATTAAGCCAGACCAGAATCCTACCTCAACTGAAGCATTTAGCTTGCAATAACATGCATCTTAGTGGCCTCAAATACTAACCTAATGTACCATGTTAAGTGTCTGCTGCTTACTGAAGCTATATTTCAGGAGATTGTACTGAACTTAGTGCAAACTTTTCTCTCCCAATCTCTTCTTCAGGGTTTTAATCTGGCCTTCCCTGCTCCTAAGTAAAGACAAAAAGGGAGCTGGTTTTAAGAGAAAACACTTGTTTTCAGGCACTGCAATGAAAAGGACATGTTCTTGCTCCAACATGATCTTACTTCCTCCCCAGAAATTTGTCTACAGCTCCATTTGGTTTTGTGGCTGCCCACTGACCTGTGAGAGCCACCTTTAAAACAGAGTTGCACTTTGGTTAGCCATTATAACCAGAGCTGAACAGGAAGTGTTTTGCATGTCCTTTTCACTGCAGAAGCAAAATCCCTCCATCTGAGTGGACTCTTGAAAGCAGAGGGTGCAGCCAGCACCTCAGATTATTCAAACAAGATATTTCTAAAGTCTCCTATTCATGCAGAGAGCTGTTAAAAGACTTCTGGCTCTCTTGGGGAGTAGGAAACTCATGCATGTTTTCACTGTGAGTAAGCCTGAGTCACACACTGCTCCACACCACAAGGCGCAGCAGCTCACCATAGCCCACAACATCTGCAGACGCAGCAGGAAGTCTCCCTTCATCTGTGCTGAGGAGTACAGCTCACCTTTGGCTGGAGACAACACCCAAGACAGAACTGGAAACTATGGAAATATTTGCTAAACAGCATGCAGATGTAAGCAGGTCAGTGCTCATTTATAGCTTGATGCAGGCATGGGGGACTAGAGAGCCCAGTTTAGTATCTAGTGTAACCTAACAAAGTAGCATTGTTTAGTGTAATTAAGAGGACAAGCGAGAGCAGAAATTAGTAAGTCATCTTGGGTTTAAAACACCAGGAGTTTCACCTCTTCAGTTTCATCTGGTAGTTTACAGCCCAAGGAACAAAGCAGCCCATCTTCAACACAAGGCAGATCTTGTCACTAGAAACCAGAATGTAAAAAAAAAAAAAAAAAACAAAAAACAACAACAACAACAAAAAAAAAAAAACCAACAATGCAGAGTTGGAAAGGCAGAAACTCCAAGTCCTCCTTTATGCTTTCAAGTGTTAATGTGAGTCTTAGTCTCAAGCAAAGCTTAATAGCAGACAAAAAGTAGTAATAAAACTTTTATTGGAGACCACAGCCTTTTCTACAACTTCAAGCTCACCTTTTCTGCATTGCTTACCTCCAGATGATAGACTGACACCCTCAAGTATGGTGACAGAAGACTTCTCCTAAAGTAGTCAGTTCAGTCCTGTGTTTTCCATTCCTAACAATAGCCCAGTAATTGGTCAGACTGCATTTGATGTAAGAACCATTGTTTATCCAGACAGCCCAACTTAACTAACAACTATGTGTATTAGTAATTAGAGGAACTTCAGTGACACTAAGGACTTGCTCACAAGTTCTTTTAAATACTACTCAGTATCCGAAAGTGAAGAATTTACACTTTATTGTACTCATTTACATAGACCAAAAAGACAGTTTCCATGACTCATTCTAGATAGCTTGGTTAGATTTTCAGTAGAAAAGTTACAAGTTATAATTTAGCTGAAGCAGTCATGATCCCAGGTTTCCACAGTTGGAGATTAGACTAGTTGTTTAATGGTCTCTTCCAGCTTCTCTTTATTGGCCCCAGAGAACTCCTGCACCTGTAAAGAGAGTTTGATTTTTTACAAAGTGTTTACTTAGCAAGACAAAGGCAAGAGCTATGCCTCTAAACCTTTTGTACCTGTCTTCTACCCACAAGGGACAACTACACTACAGACTGATATTTACTGCTTGATATACAGGTATCCAGAGATTGCTCAAAACTAGGTGCTACACAGGAAGTTGAAGCACCTTCATATATTGTCATACCTCAATTCTGATTGCATTATCTTTGCCGGAAACAGACCTTTTTTGCAAGAATATTATCATAGCTAATTTACCACTCATTTTTGGCCCCATACTATTTTGAGCTACAGCTCTTACAACATTTGAGATACACTTCTAAGGCAGCAGTTGAGATTCTAACTGCCTTGAGCAATGACACCCACATCTAGGCAAGTCTTGATTTTACTTCAGAAAAGCCTATGTAAAGGTTTACACAGTCTGGTTGGCAAATTAAAAAGCCTTTGACATTTATTTCAGCAGTGAGCCTTCACTCCAGGTAGACACTCAAAGTGCTGCATACAAGCAGCCAACAGCAGGGCAAGTGCACCTCTGCATGGCGCAGGCACAGGAGGCATTCAGAACTGAGACGGACATGACCTGCACACCAGACTGCAGTGTCTACTCATTTGGGTAGGATTCCAAACATTAACTTTGTGCTTGAACAGGAACTGCTTCAGGAGCGTAAGTTTAACACTAGGAATACCAAAAGCAGACTGCCAGGCAAATAACAGCAGGCTTGACCCAAGTGGCTACCCCAGTGATACATGGTGAGGCTTTGCCCATAAAGCTGAGCTCATGTCACTAGTTCTGACTAAAGCAGTTTGTCTTGACAGCCAACTCAAGCTGATCCATGCTGTATTCCCTGCAGTATTAAAGTGAGCATGGCTGCTTTTAGTAGTGCCCTAATACCCAGACATACTGCCAAGAGAATGCAGGTCAAGTGGCCTAAACCTCCCAGTCCTCAAGTGTTCAACCTTGCTCCAGAGGAATGATTTTCCCCCCCTCTTCCCTCACCAAGAAAAGCAGAGCCTACCTTCTTCCCATTCTTGTAGAACTGGAATGTGGGCATGCACTTGACATCACAGTGTGCAGCAACATCCTGGAAGACACAGGAGACAATACTCAGTTGAGAAGTTTTGATGGCTGTTAAATTTATATCCCTCTAGTTCCCTTTCAGTTAAGGGATAGCATAACAAAGCCATTATTGCTCTTAAGACAACAACAGAAGAGCACCTTTGTTCACCTTTTAACAGAAAGGAGTGAAATTCTTACTGCATCTTTCTGAAGCAAGTCTGCCAGAGCATTCTTTCAGCATCTAATTCATACAATAATTAAAATACTTTCTTACAGGCCTGTAAATGGTGATTAGAACAGCACAGACCTCTGCATGAAGACTGCCCTATTTACAAGGCTGAAGTCCTACAGCAGCTCTTGTCTTTCAAACCAAAGTTGCCAAAATTGCTATGTAGCAGCCATCTTATTCCACTTAAACCAAGAAACTAAAGGGAGAAACAGGGCCAAGTGCAGTAGAGACCGGTCTGAAATCATTAGATTATTTCCTAATCCAGTAGTTCCAGGGAAGATTGTATCAAGACAATTTAAGGCCTCAGAGACCAGCACTTCCTCCTAGAGTTCAAAGCAGCAGTGTTCCCAAGCTACCTAACACATGCCACAGGGATCAGTGCACAAATAACACAGGGCAGCTTCTTCCACAGACTGTCTGGGTGTCCACTAAATATTCATTATTTTTCCAGTAAAGACAAACCTGTACCTCTTAGGGACAGTCTTGTTTTAGTCTCTGCAAGGGTAGATTTTAAAGAACTTTAAGATCCCCCGTGACAATGAGAGAGTGCCCTCCATAACCACCACCTAGGACCATACCTGAGCATCATCCACATCAATTTCGATGAATATGACATCAGCAAACTTCTCACATAAACTCTAGAATAAAGAAAAGGCAAACTGTAGTTGCAGTGCTGTAGCAAAACTTTTTTTAAGGCATATACAGAAAGTATAAGGCTTGCTCATTCCCACGGTAAGGCTTAACTTGTTACCTTAGTTGTAATTATAACAGCATTTTAGTCCTCTTTAGTGCCTGGAAGAGTCTGTTGTAACAGACTCCTTAGGCAAAGGAGAGCTTGTCACACATTAAATATTCCCCACTGACAGCAAAAACTCAAATACACAGATATACAGGTGCACAGTGTTTAGTTCCAGCATATCTTCTGCAGAAGACAGACACTACAGCACAAATCCCATCCTTTTCTAGGAGTAACATTGTTACTGGATGACAGCCACTTTGTGCACAATAATAAAAGTGTTTTAACACTGTATCCCCAGTTCTTAATGCAGTACAACTGTTCATTCAGCCTCTAAAGGCCTGTAATGCACTGTAGGCATTAGGGGAGCAGAAATTAAACTCCCATTTGAATTCAAACTCCACCCTTTTGACTGAGCCTATTCTACTCAGTCACGAAGTATAACTTTTGGTACTTCCTTCTTTCAGGAAATTTAGTCATAATCCTATATGGCAAAAGCAAGTCTCCACACTGTTGCAAAGCAACACAAACATTTTTCCCAGCAACTGCATTAAAGTATGTTTAAAACAGATCTGTAAAGGCTACTTACATGGAAAAAGGGCTTGATCATTTTGCAGGGTCCACACCATGTTGCAGAGAAATCAACAACTACAAGCTTCTCACCAGCAGACTGCAGTTCTGCCTCAAATTCTGACTGCAGATAAAAAAAAAAAAAAGGACACATTAAGGATTTATTTTTCTTCCTTTCCAAAAGGATTTAGATTAATCCTGTGGCTATCTTACTCTCAGTCTTCCCAAACTAGCCATTCTGGTAGCTCTTAAACACCCCACTTACATGATGATATAAATCTCAGTAAAGCACTTAATTGCAAGTTGCCTTCATCATTACTGGCAGGCAGAATCTTTTTAGCTGATCAGTCAGGGAAGTCTACAGCATTCAAGCACTTTGCTTCACTGAACTGTAGCAACATGAGATCCATCAGAAGTTCATCAAGCCTTTGATCCCTCATGATGCTGCTCTGCACTGGATCATTATATTTAACATTCAGTTTTCACTTATATCTTAATTAAAATTTTTTTTTGGAACAAGCTTTTCTCTGCAGAATTTGAAAGCGATAACAACTTTTGTTCTCTATCCCAGGTTGATGCCATCTCCAAACAGTAGGTAGTATAAAAGCCATGTTTTGTATGGATTACTCTAGTATGTTTTCTAAAGCAGCATCCTCTTATGAAAGATTTTACTTATTCTGTCCACTGCATTTGAATGCAACTTCAGTAGACAAAGCTATGCTACAGGGGGCATATAGAATAGACAAGTACTTTGTGTTTCCATATCTATCACCACATTTAGAGCTCCACAATAGCTCATCATGCTGTTAGTCACACAAGTTGTATCTGGACACCATTCTGATTTAGAGCTCCTTACACCTCATTAGTCATGTTTTTCAGTCAAAATGGAGGTTTCAGCAGAGATGAAGAACACTAAAAACAATACACAGTTGTACACTAGCAGAATACAAATAAGTATCTCAGGCAACAGAAAACGCTCAGCAGCTATTTCCTGTCAGTTTCTTTTCCAAAGCAAGTACAAGCACTCCAATATTGCTTAACTCTGTTTTCCTCACAGAAAGCTCCAGGGGAACTGCTGACAAACTCCATTTCAGGTCACACACAGAAAAGATAATGTCCTGAACCTCACACTGAAGCATGAGTACTACAAAGTTTCTGCTACACCTAAAGAGCAGTAAGCTTGCTGTTTAGGAGTTACCCAGTGTCAGCGTCTGTAATGGGCCAGATAACATGGACCTGGAGCCTAGTAAGCTCTTCTCCTCTTGAAAGAAGATGTCCAGATCAGGAGCCTGTACAGTGCACACAGCCACACACAGGTTTAATGAACAAAGGGTCCTCAGTCAGCACCTGTATTACCCTTACAGATGAAGTAACTGCAACATGCTGTAACTATAAATACAGCCTGTGCTACACTCTGTTCCTGTGGATACATTTTTTCCCATTCCATCCTCTATATATGGCAAGTTCTTCCAACCTCACATTGTAGATGCTTAGTTTGCTATAAGAGCAGTAGCTAACACTCCACATAACCTACTCTCAGGCTACAAGAGCAGGGAAGGGAAAGTCTTCCCTTCAGTCTCTCCACATCCCTCCCAGCTGCACTGGCCTACTGTGCATTCCTGCATCCCTGAGATTAGACTAGATGGCCAATAAATTTCAAAATTCCAGGACTTGGGAACCCCTGCTGCTCCCTGCAACCCCTCCAACACATCTCAAGTCTGACTCCATCCCACAATCAAGGCCTATAGGTGGATGGCAGCACCATCTCTCATGCCTCTGCCCCTAGTGCTGCTTCCCACATGTATCCCTTCCCCTTACTCCAGGGATCTCTCACCAAGGTGCACAGAAACACTATCCAACAAGACAAACTCAGCCCTCTTGTGCATTAGTGCCATGCACACACATCACAGGTTGCTACTGCACAGGACAAGGGAAGTGCAGAGGCCTCGATAACTACCGATTATCAGAGGCCACACAGCACTGGCAAAGAGGTCCCTGGCTGCTGCCTCCATCGATTTCTGCCAGGGGCTGCCCAGTATAAGCTGAAATTGCTGGAGTGGGACAGAGGAGAGGAGCAGGGTCCAACGGCTTGGCATTGCGACAGATACAAAACTTGAGCAACTGCCAGCACATCTCCCCAAGAGATTAATATTACTGGAGAGAGGAAGACTAAGTTGGCAGACCAGACTTGGCCTTTCTGGTTTACCACAAAAAATGGAATCAAGCGTGTGAAGAGACTAGTTTTCATGTAGAAAACAAATCATCATAGATACTAGCGAGCTGCACTCCACAAACCCATTTGGTCACACAGGCAGGAGATCCCGCATGGCTCTGCTACTGCCATTCTCCTGGAGATGCTCATCTCCACACAGCACTTTAACACCTAAGAGCAAGCCTCAGTCAGCACAGGCAGGCACTTGTTTTGCATGTCCCCTCCTCCAGTGTAACAACTCCTGCTCTCAGCAAGTGCATTCAGGGCAGACCTCAGTGTCTGCCAGCCAGCTAAGAGAAAACAGACAGCAAAACCCTCTAGAGCAGGTACAGATGCTCAGCACCACATAATGCCTTAAAATCGAAGGTAATGACTGAGGATAGTGGGGTAAGAAGCCTCTACAACAGACATGCAGGTCAGCTTTAGTTAGTCACCTTGCCTGCAAAGGTGATTTCCAGCACATATGAAGCTGCCCTTGAACTTAGATTAAGTCTGTCAATCATAAGCTAAGTGCTAACCTGCTAATACATATTTTTGGGGCTTCAAAATAGGGGGCTAGCAAAAACAGACTGAAGGCTCCACTGACTGCACTGACAGCACAGACTACTTCTAACTGTCATCTACACCTGGAGCTGCAAGTCTGCAGGATCTCCTTCACCATCTCCTTCACCTCAAACAGGAGTCAGGGGAAGGAGAAAAACTTCAGATTTGACTTCTGGACTCCTGCAGCTTAATAATTTATATATCACTAACTTTGGCTGCCAAAGGCGTAACTCAATCATACCAGCATTTCTGTGAGTCACCAGCTACACACTCAGGAAGCAATCTGCACAAGTGCTGCACCTCCTGCCCGCTAGTGGAAATGTGAGATGGCCTGGAGGAGCACTAAGTGAAACCAGCCAGTTTACGAAAGCGTCTGGGAGGAAACAGGTCACATTTAGTTGGCCATCATGCCCACCTTCCTTTAAAGGAGGCAGCTCATAGAAGCTTGGCTTTAGGTGAGAGATGACAGGTCTTTTCTCTTTGTAAACGAGCAGGTTACAAAGCTGTAAATAGATTTATAGAACAGCAGAATAAACCCAGAAACCCCAGTCACAGTGCGCACGAACACGGATGACTGATGTTAAACGACAGCTCCTGTCTACGCAGATGCATCCTGACTGCACGATCTGCACAGGGTAAAGGTGCTACCTACTGCGGAGCCCCGGTATGTGCCTCCCTAGCAGGCAGCAGAGAGGCCATCCGCTCCCGTCCACTCGCGAGGCCGGGCCTCGCCGCACACCTCCTCGGGAGCCGCGTCTACCCACTGCTCGTTGAAACAACCCCGTTCCGCAGGAAAACCCCCGGCCCCCTCCGCGGGCGCCAGCCCCTCCTGCGCACCCGCACGCGGAGCGGGGGGCAACGCGGGCGCCGCGGGGCGGGCTGAGCTCGCGGCCGCCCACGGGACTAGCGGGAGCCGCAAGGCCGCCGGGCGGGAGCCAGGGCTCGTCCTGCAGCAGGGGCATTCCCGGGAGGCCGCGGAGCGCACCGAGCCTGCAAGCTGAGGCCTCCACCACGGCCGCCGCCGCAAGCTGCAGCGTCAGGTCTCACGCTGAAAGCGACAAAATGGGGCGCGAGGCTCGGGCCCCACGGCCGCGCGGAGCCTCCTCCCTCCCCGCCAGAAAGCTCGCGCCATGGCGCGGCCGGCGACGCGTCCTCGGGGCGGGCCCC
>JAWLRI010000261.1:587997-613713 GCA_034781795.1 Crypturellus tataupa | reverse complement strand
GCTGCGCGGCCTGCGGGGAGGGCGGGCCTCGCTGTGGCGCCCGCGCCCCGCTACGCAGCTAGGGGAGGGACAAAAAAAAAAAAAAAAAAACGCAACCTCCCCCAAACCCTGTGACTTGGGGAAAAAGTGCTGTGTAACGATGAGCAGGAAGTGTTTTCGGAGGCCAACTCTGTGCGTACGCGGAGCCGGGCGGCCTCCCTCCTCCTTCTGCCCCTTTGCGGAGCCTCCCGTTGCTCTGGGGCGCTGTGGTGTAGTGCGATTTACTGGAACTGGAAGGGCTGGGGCGGGCCATTATTTATATATATAGATACGTATTTGTTTAGTTATATACATTTATGTAAATTTATATGACGTTGTTTATACAAAGGGAGCTGTGATTTTTCTAAAGTTAAAAGGCAGGGAAACATCAGATTGGAAAATCGGTCGTTAAAGACTTTTTTTTTTTTTCACCTTTTTCTGGCCAGCACCAAAGCTGTGAGTACTAAAACGGTTCCTTTCGGGCCGAGGCTTTCTGCAGCCCAGAGGCATTTGCTTGCATAAGCTGTGTTTTCCCCCATCACAGATACCAAAATTAATAATCAGGACTGGTGGCACACCAGGCATCTCCTGTAGCTCCCCCCTTGGGAAGGGTCTGCTAGGCTCAGAGAAAGTCCACACAGAAATAAATAATTTCAGCTTCAAAAACAGATGGACTTGGCCATGAAAATGTTTTTTATTTGCATTTTTTTCTTGTCTTGTGCTTCAGGAGGATCTTCCCTTCGCTCTACTACGTGCTGGAGTAGAGAGAGGTCACCTGGGGATGAGGAACTTGTACTGTTTGCATTTTCTTGTCACGAGAACATCTTGTAAGGTCTGATGATAGTCCCTTAGGTTCTTAAGACAGCTTCTGGAAAGCTATGGGATTTATCGGATTTTATGGGATTTATGTGGAATATCTCCTAAGGTGGACGTTTTTGTTGGGAACAATATCTTTTAAGTGTGAGTTATTTAACGAGTGGCTTATTACAGTAGTGCAAACACGACCATCTCTTGGTTGTGTTTTCCAACCGTCCTGTGCTGCCTTTTGCTTTTTTTTCCCTGCTTTCTGGGCCAGCTCTTGCTGGTGTACACCACCACATGCCTGCTTGGCCTGACGTTTCCTGAGACGGCTTTGCCTGCCCACGTGCAGCACTTTTGAGGAGCATTCACTTTTCCTTGTGCTCCTTTGCAAGAGGTGCAGCTGTGGAGGCCGGTTTGCAGAGTGGCAGGCAAGAAGGGAATTCTCTGTCAGTCAAGGGCACACTGTAAAACCTATTTCAAGGTGGGATAGAGAAAAGCAGGAACCCTGACTGCCTTCAAAGCTTGCTGACAAAAAACCCAGGCACAATGAAGCTTTGCAGGGCCCATGCAGAAGTAAGGCAGAGAAAAGCAGAAATTATCTCCCCCTAGTAAGAAATTCCTTAGTACTGCTTTCTGCAGACAAGCTCACGTAGAGAAGTGCAGTGAGAACTATGCTGCTCTGAGGGGAGAGGTGTTTCACAGAATCACAGAATGGTTAAGACTGGAAAGGACCTCTGGAGATCATCTAGTCCAACCCCTGCTCCAGCAGGGACACCCAGAACATGGGGCACAGGGCGGCATCCAGGTGGGTTTGGACGATCTCCAGAGAAGGAGACTCCACAAGGAGCCTCTCTGGGCAGCCTGTGCCAGGGCTCTGTCACCCCCGCAGGAAAGAAGTTCTTCCTCACATGGAGATGGAACTGCCTGGGGTTCAGTTTGTTCCCATTACCCTTTGTCCTGTCACTGACCACCACAGAGAAGAGCGTGGCCTCATCCTCCCTACATTCTCCCCTCAGGTACTTGTACGTATTGATCAGATCTCCTCTCAACCTTCTCTAGGCTAAACAGCCCCAGCTCACTTAGTCTTTGCTCATAAGATAGATGCTTCAGTCCCTTAATCATCTTCCTTGCTGCACCAACAGTCACCATCTGTTGCCACTGAGCTTAAGGGCACAGCAATTTGAAGTCCGAAGTGTTGCTTTGGTGTTGCTGTATGAAAGCCTATATAAAATAACTGGAATGTGGTATAATTTACATGAACTGCATCTGATGATTAGAGCACTGTGTGTTAATATCATGACAATGCATAAAAATGTGATACGGAGGAATGTGGATTCTCTTGCTAGGGGAAAAAATCAGAAAACACACCCTGTGATGATTATTATTTTAAACTGTAGAGTGTCTCATTGTCTGTCTTGAAGCTGTCCCTCGCACACGCTCAATCGTATGGGACTTCACTTCACTCCCACCCACTTTCCGCAAGGCATTGAATTGAATGTGCAGTTTCCCCCTAACTAAAACTGAGAAGGAAACATAGCCATTAAAATGCTCAAGTTCACTGTGGACAAATTCTGTCCATTGCAGATAGCTGTTTGGCTGGTCATATAAGATTGCTAACTGATAGAAAGCTCTCAGCAGGAACCTGTGTGTGCAGAAGAGAACCAGGAAGCTTTTTTAAAGACGTATCCTTGATCTTTAGGAATATCGTTTTGGTAGCTCCTTAAAAGTCATCAAATGTGCCTTTAAAAAGGACACAGTAAAAATGCCACTAAACTTCAAAAAATGGTCCTTAGAAGGTTCCATTTGCAAAAACTTTGAAAATGTTTGTTAACGTGCATGTCGCCTCTGCATTACAGAAATGAGTTACTGCAGTCATTTGATGTGTGGAAAAACTGGGAGAAAAGGTTGGTGTATCTAAATTTAGGAATCCCCAAGTGAATTAGTCAGCTTCATTTAGAAGCAGCAAAATAAATAGGGATGTGTTTTTGGAGAACCTCGTGACCCTCACAGTCCAAGGTGGGATTTCAGTAGATTTCGGTAGAATTTGATCTCTTTCCTTCATCTGACTTTATAGCTGCCTTAAGAGAGGTCTGCTCTTTTATTTTTTTATTTTTTTATTTTATTTTTTTTTTTGGGAGGTCTGTTTGTGTTCATTTTTCTCATTTATTGGAGTAGAATAATATTCACTAGAGTGGTAAAAGGCTTACCACTCTACTCACCTGGAGGCAGTAGTTAACCTCAGTGAGGCCAGGATTGAACCTTCTGGAGTTTTCTGCATGCATACAGGCCAGACAGACATTGTGAACTATAACTGCATATGAAAATCATAATTTCATTCCATTCAGTGTTCGCACCTTCATGCAATAGCACAATCACATAGAGAGACACTCTGCTTAAGGTACAGATGCCAGCAACAGATGAGATCTAGTGAAACCTGCTGAGGGCTGAGGCATCTTTCTGCCTGCCATGAGAGAAGGACCTGGCAGGAACAGGCAGCAGTGCAGAGGTTTAGCAGCTCATCTGGCAGCAGTAGAAGTTGGCAGACTGATTATTTGATAGGGCTTAAATCATGGCATCTGTTTGCATCAGTGCTCCAGGATTTGGAGCATTCCAAGTGTGATAGTCTTGTAGTGTGCTCAGGTGCTGCTGGTACTGCCTGTCCTGTAAGTAGCCTTCTGGCTATACTTGTTAATCTGGGAGGTAGAGGTAAGCAAACTTGTCAGGCTTTGGAGATAAAATTGGTGCTCTCCTTTTTTCTCTTTTTTTTTTTTTTTTTTTTTTTTTTTTTTGCTTAGTGACCTGGCTGATGTTCTTGGCAGGATCAAACACCATCTTGAGCTGAGATTCATATAGGGCTGAGAGTCTGCAACCAGGTATGCTCCCTGTAGCATTGCAGAGTACTCCTGAACACCGAGCCTTTGCTTCAAGAGTCTGTATGTGCAGTAGTGGCTCATGCCTCATTTCTCCATGAACTTGTGACAAAGAGTGAGGAACACCCCTACTGAACAGAAAAAGAGAAGGTGGGCATCCAGATCCAGCAGTTTGTGTAAACTTCTCGCAGTTTCATCCAGTTTCTATGACCTTGTCTTAGACAAACTTCTGTCTTCCCAAAATTCTAAGATCATATGACTGCTCAAATGTGTCATGCTGTAGAGGGATGATTGTAGGGTGAATATTACCATAGTGAAGCTGCAGATCAACAAGCATATTCAACATTAAGCAGTGGTGCAGACAGTTGCAGAAATGAGGAAGCTGCTATAGGGAATGACTACAAGAACAGCCACATCTGATTTTATCTTTGTGAAGCCAGATTATTTGCTAGTGCCTGATAATGAAAATTAGGACTGTTCCATCTGACATTTCAACAAAGCAGCAGCCTTTAATTGTAATTTCTCTTTGCTTCTGGCTTGCTCTTCTGGAAGATTCTGTGGGCCTATTAAAATCCATTATTAATAATAATTAGATAGGTGCTCTGGATGTTGTGCCAGCATAACTCGCAAAGTAAATGTACTTCTTGTCCCCAGGATCATATACTAGCAGTTAATGTACCCAGACATGATCCCTTTGGAGCATTTGGCATAGCGTTTCTCGTGGTACCTGCTGAAAGGATAAGAAACTGAAGATAAAAAAGAGGAGGACAAGAATCTCAGCCACAGTTTATATCCCCTTACCAAAGTCTTGTTACGGAATTTTGGTTAACCAATGACTTCCTCCTGAGGGCCAGCATGTTACCGCTTTCCCATTTCTTATTGCTCTGTTTTAGTAAGTACATTTGAGAAGAGAGTCTCAAAATGTTCCAGAGGTGATGAGGTTGGTGCTTTACAATGTGGCTCATTTTGGCTGGACATTAAAAGGAAACTGCTCTTTCGTTTTCAGCTGTGCTCAGGAATCTCCAGAAGTTGGGTGGGTGACAGCATACTGTTTGCAAACACAAGAACACTTGTCTGTGCTCTCCTCTGTCAAGTGTCCTCAGATCTCAAGCTGAATATGGCAGTTGAATTGCCAAGTTTTATTTAACTACTTTGGTGTCTGCCTGAGCTTTTTACTCTATGCTCACAAACTCCTTGCATTCCCAGGGAAGAGTGAGGGTCAGAACTGGCATGCTTCCTAATAGAGCCAGCATCTACTGAATCTGTGCCTCACATCCTGCTCTACAGAATGGGAAAGAGTACTCAGAAAGGTAAGTACCTCACAAAATCACAATGGTTATCCCAGAAGGCAGCAGTGGCCAACGAAATGCCAAGCATATGGGAGGTTAACTGAAATCAGACCTGAGCATTACCCTGCTGTTGGTGCAACGTGATGCTGAGGGGGTTGCTTCATGTTCCTAGCTTAGTTCTTAGAGTGATCAAACATGAAGCTCCATATTCCTAATCGGCTTGCTGTGAAGGAAAAAAATAAGTTTAAGGCCTGATGAAGTCATCAAGCTGGGCATTTATGTTCTGTGCTTGCTGTCTTTGCCCTGGGTGTCTGCAGAGCTGTACATAAGGGTTTTATTGAGATTTTTTTTTTCTGGAAAGCAGACAATGAGAGGCTTTCTCCTTTCTTGAGAGGTTCAAATTATCAGTTTTGTATCCAGAATATAATAGGAAATGTTTTTACCTAATTATAGTTTCAAAAAAGTGCAAGCATGTCAGCACGAGTTGTTTGTGGTGCATATGTGTAGATGTCTTTGAGAAAGCATGTGTGATGCTCCTGGAACAAGTCTCATTTCCAGCAAGTGCCTATGTTGTGTGTATAGAGTCACAACTGGCGTAGCTGTGGCTTCTGGGGAACTAGCCCCTCTGATTCAGAATTTAGCTCTTCAGCCAAAATAACAAGAATACCTGGAAATAACAAGTATCTGTTTGTAGTCATATAGGTGGTTTCCTGGTTATCAAAGGGTTCTCAGGAAATTACATCCCTGAATTGGTGTTACTCAGGTACACCAGCACAATCTGCCCAGTCCTGTGTGTTTTTTCTGTCCTACATCCAAGTTCTGTGAATGAATTGCACTGGGTTCAGGAATACTTCAGTGATAATCTCCTTGTAAATGAAGTAATTCTCACTTCTGTG
Source organism: Crypturellus tataupa (assembly GCA_034781795.1). Lineage (NCBI taxonomy): Eukaryota > Metazoa > Chordata > Aves > Tinamiformes > Tinamidae > Crypturellus > Crypturellus tataupa. The sequence goes on along the minus strand of JAWLRI010000261.1, from coordinate 607,839 downwards.
CTAAAAGGAGTACAAAATCATTCTTGGACGCTTTGTAAACCAATGCAGAGAAGCTTCAAGCTGTAATTATACTTAACTATTTTTAAATCTCAGTTAACTGGCAGTAAAAAAGAATACATGCACATTGGAGGCAGGCTTATTTGGTTTCCCTAGGAGTTTCCTCTCACTACTGCCATTCACATGTCCTGGTATCAAGCCCAAGTCTGTCTACAGGTGAACTCTTTACTTTCTAGGGCCCTTTGGCAGCCTTCTGAAACAGAATGCTCTATGCTATTTGCAGGAATTCCCATGTGAGAGAGAGCCTGTGGAAGATGGAGGTTAAGTTCGTATTTTTGCTTTGCATCATATTCAAATTACAGACTAGTCAGAGTGAAAGACTTCACTTTTGTGTATCCAGCTCTTTTGGAACAACCCTTTTGCTTTGTTTCTCTTTTCAAACTTCTTTTATTCTTGTTATTTCTTCATTCTTGACTTCTTCCAGATTTAGATCCCTCTCCGCATCATGCTCTGTTACTCTTTGGCTGGAAATATGTGCAACTATTCCACCTCTCTGTAGTTCAGAATCTGCTTAATCCAGCTCCCTCCACCTGCATGATGGGAAAGAGGGACCCCAAGTGCTGGACTTGCAGGTATTTCTTTTGCATAAGTTACAGTGCCATCCGAAAACTTGGACCTTCAACAGTGACATATGTGCCAGGGCTGATTAATTATGCTTGATATTCTTATAATGAGGCCAGAACAATTGTCTTACGCCCTAACCAGGACCATAAGGGGGTTCACGTGCCATCCTTCTGGAACTGCTCATTCCCTAGGACAGCCCAGAGGCGAATTAGGCACCAGTGGCCCTAAGTAAGGGCTGGTACAATGCTCTACATGGCAGATGGCAGCCTTAAACAAACCAACAAACAAACACCCCAGAGCAGATGTTCAGCATTGTGTCATCTCCCTAGCTGGTGGGAGATGCTCCTCTGCTCTTTGGTAATTCAGGTGGGACCCTCCGGCTGGCTGCAGTGGGGAGAAGAAACAGTGAGAAGTAGAGTGGCAGGCTGTCTTTGAACTTGCTTTCTGGGATGTCTCAGGGCCTCTCCCTGACTTTAGCTAGAGGGGAAGGCAGACCAAATAGAAGGCAGCCCAGCCCTCCAGCAAGGTGAGCCTCAGAGCACTATGCATCACCTCAGTGTTATTTTCTCTCCTTGCATCCTGCTGTCCCTGCGCCAACAGGGACTTTCAAAATTCGGGTGTATGTTTGCTTCCTTCTATAGTTCACAAAACATTAGCCGCTCACTTCCTCATGCAGTAATGAGGTTGCTCCAGCAGCTTTGGCAAGGTAAAACCAGGTTCGAGTTGTGTGAGGAAATGGAGCTAAGTCTAAGAATTATTTTCTATAATTTCATAGAGGGTCACAAACAGAAATATAATCCTCATTGAAGTGAGATACACACAATCTCCGGAGCCCGAAAATACATGTGCAATTGCATTCATGTGTCTGAATAGGTGATCATTAAAAGTCTGTGTTTACACTTCACCACCAGCTGGCAGTTTCTAAAGAGAATGTATTTTTCAGTATGCAAATATGCACTGTCCAAGTGCAGAAGTCTCACATGACCAATTTTAGGCTGACGAAATGGGTGGGAAGATGGTCACCATATCCTGGAAAAAAAACTCTTTCAAAGTATCTGTAATATAGTGCTTGAAAACCAAGGTATCCAAAATTGGTAGCCAGATCAAAACAAGCTGAGGGCTCACCTTCTGAGATGCCCTAAAGGAGACAGGAATAAACAGCACCAGCTGATGCCTCACAAGACATTCACCTGGTACCAGTGATTCAGGCTTGAGGAAGAGTAACACTAAGAGACTCGGATTGCAAAGGCTCTGCTCTAGATTGCCTTATTGATGGTTGGCCGTTGCAACCCATGGCTGAATCTGGGCAGAAGACATGCTGTGCAGAGCTTATAAATGGTGTCACATCCACACTTGTGTGTGTGCTGTGCAGGATGCCTCACACCCCCCAGATTTTTTTCCAATGTGAGTCTCATACTCTTCACATAAATGCTATATCCCTCTACAGGACTGGCGATAAGTTTGTGCAAAGAAGCAAGGATCTTCTGCCTTTTGTTTTTTAGAGTTCAGGATGAACCATGCACCTAACAAAATATTCATAATAGGAAAGATTTGAAGTGGAAGAATGGAGAGTTTTGCCACTGATTTGCCAGTTGAAGTCTATTCATGGGAGCAACAGCTGAAAGGATATGCTGAGGCCACCGTCAAGAAACATGCTCTGCTTTGCTACTGACTTACTGGAGAAGGAGAGGCTTCCCCAAGGATCATAAGTAAATTTTAAACGAGGACTGATTTTGCTGCAAGGGCCAAGATCCTGCAGGATGAGCCTTTCCCCATCCCAAACTGCTGTACCTTCTCTAGTAGGCAATTCTGGAAAATTATTTAATTTTCTGGAAATACCTCTGCATTCTGGAAATGCAGAAAGGTGAACACCATTGAGGTCAGTGCTATGATAGCAGCTCCCTCATCTGCTGAACATCAAAGGACCTGATAAAGAAAAGTAGCAGAAAGGCAGTCTTTTACTTTCATATTCTGTGCTGCATATTTATCCCTAGTAATGTGCACTGTCATATCATAGAGGAAAAATGAGACAGCCTAGCTAGCTCAAGAAAAGGCTTAAAAAATCACCAAATGATCTACATATATGGTTAAAGTTTGACAGCTTTGTGGCTATTGAATAAGAACCAAACAATTCCAGTTTATTGCCATGCAATTTTCTTGTCCTATAACACCTGAATGATTTCTGATAACTTCCTGAGAACTATGCTATTAATATGTTACTGGCATCATTGTTTTAATCTGAAATGCTTATATATAGCTGATAAGAAAATTATTATTACAAAAGGCAGAAGAACTAAACCACCACCTTTGTTCAAGTACCAATCTGCAAGGTTAGGAATATTTCCAAGTTTTATGTTAGTACCTAGTTTTAATGCATTTAGGATTTCTGTGTAGGTGGATAGGTGGCAGATGTCTGGTAAGTTCACGTTTTGACTTGGGCTTTGATTATGGCCAGCTGCTTTCTGAGAAAACCTGATTTGTTTTGTTAGTGACTGAGTAGTGGACCTACTGTGCACCAAGTGTAGAGAAAAATAAGGCATACTGAGCTCTAAAAAGAGTCCCTCATATTCATGGCCTGGTGAAATTCCATAAAGCTCTGCCTGAATCATGATGGTTTTTAGTTTTATAGATTCTTTTCAGATTTGACCCAAATTTGAGTTGCAAACTTCAGTCTAAGCAAGATTAGCAGGGGCCCTTCACCAGCATTTGCATAACATAGCTTCAATTTGGCAGCGCACTCACAAAAAAGAGTGAACACCTTTCTTTCTACATTTAAATTTCTTAGCATCCTATGTGTGTTATGTGTGTTTCTAATACAATCCCACTTCTAGCTTTTTTTTTTCTTGATAGTTTCAAAGCAGAGAAACCTAGTAATACAGAAGCTGATAGAAACGCAAAGTTCTTTCTCCCCCCTCTATTTTTTTTAAAGAACAGAAAAAGGAAAAAAAAAAAAGAAAAAACCTGCAGACAGGAAGTAATGCTGATGACGCAATAGAAAGGAAATGAGTCTCATGATCCCATGCTCTAATTTCTACGTTTATGATATAAACTGCAATATCAGAGAAATTTTAGAGTCCAGGTACTAAATTGGTCTTGAAAGGCATACTAATGTTTCTGAATCTTTCAGTCTCTGGGCTAGATCTTTACATGCTTGAATTCTTAAACAGTTTTAGAAGATTCTCATTACTCTTACTCATTAAAAAAAGAAGAGAGTAAGAAGTACTTAATTTCTGTCCTCTTTCCAAGCTGACAAGATCACTTTATTCTTATCAAATAGTAGAACACAGTATGGAGACCACAAGTACACACTCTGTTCTTAAACAGGTGAACAAAAAGAAAATGTGAAGAAGATAGGTCTGGGGATACACCTAAACCTTTGTGTTACATATATATGTTTGTGTATGTATATATATGTGTGTGTATATATATATATATATACACATGTGTACATATATATATAAAAGCAGAGCAAGACCTTTGTGTAGTTTCTCCAATAGTCATACCAAGGAATTTTTAGAAAAGCGCATCTTGTCCATGGTGTATGGTGGAGTCATGCTTCTACATACAGACATCTGGGTCTGCTGTTTCATGCCATTTGAGATAAGGGACTGAGAATGGGAGCAGCTAGGATCTGCCTCAGAGCAAGAATTGACCCCAAATTTCAGATTTTATAGGAAAACAAAACTGAAAAGGAAAGTCCATGTATATGTGCTCCTGTTAGATACCTTGCTGCCTTTGGTATGTAAAACTGGCAACACAGTGCAGAGAAGAAACTCATAAAGAAATGTCAGATGAGACCAATTTGCTTGTTAGTGCTGAAAAAGAGGTTTACTTGTACAATGCCTCCTGTTGGGAGCTAGGACTGAGTTAAAATTTCAGACTTGTCTCTATGGAGAGACTGCTGCCCAGGAAATCCCTCCTCCCAGTGACAGTGAGGGAACTGTGCGTGGCAGCAAGGAGCTGGAGAATAAGAGGGCTGCTGAGCATCCCCTTTCTGTGGAAGACTTTCATTAATCTTTGAATATTAATCTTTTGATTTCACTGGTGTCCTGGAACATTAGAAGATTAATTAGGAGCTTCTTTTGTCTTGCCCCTGGTTGAACTAATACTCTCTGAAGATGGAAAGCCTTTCTAAAAGTGCACCACTCCTCAAATTAAATTCTGAGGGGCATGCCTTTTTTTGTTTCTTTTCCTCCAAATCTCTTTCACTCTTTTTTTTTTTTTTAGTGTAGGAGGATAGAGAAGAAAGGGGAGAAATGAGGCCAGGGGGACCTTGCTGCCCGTGTAGGTAGAAGGCCTGACCCTGTTTCCAGCTGCTGACAGTTTTGCAGCTTTGCTTCTGGCAGAAACCAGGCCCACAGTTGCACAGAGGGAGGAACTGGGCTCTGCCAGCAGCAGCAGGAGGAAAAGCTCTGGGCAGCACCACAGAGGGTAGAACCAGATCTGCTGCATTCCTGCTGTGCACATCCTGCAGACCCCCCTGCGCACCGAGGGAGTAATTCCACACCATTTCAACACCATTCCACGCTCTGTTCACACAGGGGAGCATGCAGAGGGTTTATTGATCTGGAGCTTCCTGTGCTGTTTTGTAGGAGAGAACACAGTCGTCTTTTTTTTTTTTTTTTTTTTCCTCTTCAACAGTCCGGGGCAGCATGAATGCTTTAAAAGGTCTATTTGCAAACAAATAAAAGAGGAGGTGAGCCAGGCTGCCTGAGTTCTCTCAGACTTGCAATTTGCACTCGTATTTACAGAATGTTCCCTGAGGGTTGTGTGCCCTGGCCCTGATTCTGCTGGGTGCAATGATGTGTACAAGGTGTGTGCTGCAAGACCAGTGATCAAAGTAGCCAAAACAGAAGATCAAGACTCTGAGGGTACCCACATCTGACCTATCATATATACAGTGTAAAAAGTGACGCTTATGATTCCCATATCAGTAAGGCACCTGGGAATATTGCCAGTGTCCAATGATGTTTGTATCAGTCCTGCTCATTAAAGGGCAACTAGTGCTGAAAACAAGTCTGGTGCTTCCAAAAGGAGATTTGGCCTTAATTTCAGTGACTGACTCCTAGCCTTGTGTTTTTATGAATGGAGTAGAAGGCAAAGGCACTCAAATGAATTTTTTTCTTTTACTACTATTTTTTATCTTGTCTGGCTCACATTATTTTGATTGTCGCATGGAATGAAAATTAGCTGATGTACATTGCCCTTAGCTGAAAGGTGCTGAGCGCTCTCTAGCACATGATCAGGGCTCTCTCCTTGTTGCAGTCCTTATGAGACACAACACGAAACCATCCAAAACACTGTAAAAAGCAGCTCAACCCCCTGCTCTTTTTCACGTGAATTTTAAACCCAAAGCCTACTAAGGCCTTAACATGGTACTTCAGACCTTCAGAAGAAAAACTATTTGTGATCTTCTCCAAAGATGGATAAGAAAAATCTTATCTGGATGCACTTGTCTGCTTTGTTGTGGAATTAAAAACTATGCAGCCTTGGAGGGGGACGTCTCCAGATTATGCACAAGCCCTGATGAGCCTGTGTGATTCGGGCTCACGTCCACACGGATTAGCTTTCCTGGTCACCCAGGGCCTGTCTTTCTGGGGCCTGCAGCTGGTCGTGTTTCTGCCCAGAGCTCCAGATACAGAGAGGTCATTGAGCAGCAGCTGCTGCTTTGTGTTTCGGGGAATGCTCATGGAAGTGCCTTCTCCTGCTCCTGCACCTTCGTGGTATTTTCTTAGAGACAACCATCAGAGAAAGTGACTGCCTCCCAGGCATCCTTTTGAAATCACTTGTATTGCAAGAATCTCTCAGTGAAGAAAGCAAGTCCTGGCTTAAAAGTTTTGCACCGCGAGGCAGCAGGAGTGCGGAAGGGGAGCTGTACATGAAAATGCTCTTGCAGAATGAAACCCACTTTACTCCAGTACCTTTGAGCCCTTTTGTATATACAGCAGATGCCAAGATAAAATTCTCGGTGCACATAAGATTATTTCTTGGGAGAACATCTTGCAAAACACCATAGTGCTTTGTGCTTTGGGGAATTTAATTAGCAGGTAAATGGAGGAGTTGAGGCTCCAACTAAATACTCACTAAACACAGGGATTAGGAAAGATCACCAAGAAACGCATTTTGGAGAGAGCACAACACATATCTTCTTGCCAGTTTGAGATCTATCCACTTGTAATTTTCTACAGTCTGCTTCCTCATACTTCCTGACAACCTTCCTCTTTTCATAGTCTCATCTGGCTGTTTTACTTGTTTGGCAGAGAGAGAGACTTGTCAGCTGTGAGAATGAACCTCTCCAGGTAGGGAACTGCCCTGTTAGAAACTGAGGTTGAAAATTTAACATCAATAAAATGTCGAGTCTTTATGCAAAACTAACACAAGGGTTACCCAGATAAATTTACATTAATTTCCTAGCAGCTGGCCAGAAATCCTCTTCCATTTTTAATAACAAAAAGTTATGGACTTTATTTCCTTTGGATATATAATGCTCAGCTGTCCTTATCACCTATTCTGATATTTTTATTACTGACTTAAACAGAACTGTATCATGCTTCAAAAACTAAGGATCTGAAGATGAAAGGATGCATTTTATATTTGTTAGTATTGCTTGTTTAATTGATGTTTACTTTGTTACTACTAGAAAAAAGGGACAAAGAGGGACAAAAATGTTACAAGTGCATATCTGAAAACCCTTTATTATGGATCGGAAATGACAGATCATACCTAGTACTACCTAACTTGCATGTAGTAGCATGTAATTCACTGTAATGTTAAACTAAATTAACTTCAATGAATGCCAGGATATACTTCCAACAAAGCTGAACCTGTGGATGTGTCAGGATGTTTGATGCTATATTCACATCCTAATAAACCTGAAGTCCAGCTTTCACAAGAGCTAAAAGCAGGAGCAATTTGATTTCTGTTCCATTTTGTCCCAAGGATCAGTCACTGGAGAACAGTCTGTCGCTTTAAGAAGGGAAAATTCACCCAGGGAGTCCTTTATTCACCTCTCTCAGTTGCACTCTATGCTGCTGGTTGCTGAGTATCACATGTAGAAGTTATTTTGTGTGTTTGTATGACCTAGTCCTCATAAACCGTGTAGTCAGCGGGACTGCTTTAACTGAATGAGATGGTGATATTTTAAATTGATGCATTCTGAGGAGGGGCCTTTTTTTTTTTATCACTGAGATCTAATTTTGTGGATCATTATATGTAAAGGTGACTCAGTCTCTGTTTTCCATTGCTTACCACTGCCAAACTGACTTCAAATTACAGAACATCGTCTTGCCCATTCCTCTTGGAGTAAATAGAATAAATGTGTTTGCTACAATAACAGTAATAAGCCTGGCACTTGCCAGCATTATGTCCTCAGGACGGAAGCTGTGCTGTTCTCTCTGTGAACTGTGTTTTCAATATTCAGTCTCATGGGCAAAGAAGATCTGCAGTATACCATTGAATAGAGTGCATGGACAGGCTGTTCCACTGCAGTTAACTGTGGTGCTTCTAAACCAATGGCTTCTCCAAAGGCAATTTTCTTGATCTGCTTTTGGCTAAGAGCTGAACTCTATCCCAGGAGAACTGGGATTGCTTCCTTAGACATTGCTCGTGTTGTGTTTGCTCAGAGGGTCATTTGGGCTCCCTGATGCTGCCAGTGCAGTGATTTCCTTCGTGAGCAGTACACTCAAATTCGTACAAATGCTTATCTTTGTGCCCAGGAGAAATGTTGGTGGAAGAGAGGAAGGTCTTGGAGCAAATCCCCTAGAGCTTTGTGGAATTTCAGAATTCGCTCCTGACTCAGGCACTGCATTTTGCCATGCGTTTGCTGAAGCCCCTGAACTGCCCTTGCAACTGCGTTCTCGGTGTGACGTAGGGTTTGCTCTGGGGCTGGAGAGGCCGCCTGTGAGCAAGACCCGTGCCGTGCTGCACGACAGCCCGGCTGGGGCCGCACCGAGCTGCAGCGGTAGCTCTGGCTGTGCCCTCTGCCTGCCTTGCGCCGTGGCCGCTGTGTCCCTGCTGCCACGGGATGCCCGTATCTAGCGCATTGTCCCTCCTTGCCCACAGCTCCATGGCTGCTGTCTCACCAGCAAGGGGGAGTCCTTGTCCTGCCTGATTAATAGGACTGGGCAATGCCCAAGGCCCTCTCAGTGCAGTGCAGCACACTGAGGAAAGGCATTTGCCTCTTCACCTTCCTCTTCTCTTGCTTTAAATACCCCACCGGAGCCCCAGGCTCTTGCACTACTGGCAGCAAAACGACAGCAGTACCTGCACCAGCACCAGCACCAGCATGGAAGTCCTGATTTCCTGAGTCCCCATATCTCCCAAGAAATCAAGGTTTCCCAGGAAATGGAGCTCTCTCCAGTGATCCCTCCACTTACCTATTGCTTACTGCATTTTATGTAATTTGACCTCTCTAGGGTGTTGTAGCATCATCCATCCTGAGCTCTCCCTCTTAAACTGATGGGAAAAAGAGGCAGTTCATATTTCTGAAAATGTTTATGCTTTCTCTCCATGTCTCCCACCTTACCCAAATGCTAAAATCCTTTTTGCTTCCTCTGTTTTATCACAAGCACAATTTCTAGTCAAGCCACCCACAGGGATTTGGTTCAAGATATTTCCGATTTTGCCATTACTTAGAATGCTGAGAGCCATCATTTTGCTTTGAAGTGGGGCTGGGAAAGTGTCCATTAGTGCTTGGCTGAACTGATGCTTGTTTTACTGTTTCATAGTAATATGTCTTTGTTGCAGGACATTTTTAACCTCAGAGAGATAGGGCTTCTCTTTGTTTCATCCTAAGTAGTATGAGTGGTGTCTGGCTAATGCCCAGCAGCTGATGGATAGATTTTCCCTCCCCATGAACTGCAGGCAGCAACCAAGAACTTTTCCACAGCCTCAGTGCAGATGTGAGAAGGGCAAAGATGGGAATGGGCCAGTCACGTTTAGTTTGGGCTGCGCCTCACATCTCACACTGCAAAGCACAAAGCAAAGGGCTCAGGTGCAAAGCTTCCCTTGTCGCTTCTTGTAAAAGACTATTCAGGCTGTGTTTGACACTGAAAGGATGTTACCACAGACTGATGCCTTGCAGATGTTCATGAAATATCCATTAGCAGTAACGTGACTAATGTCTCCTCATTCAGCAACTGGCCTTTGCTGAGAAGGGAAAAGGACTAAATTTTAGGTCTCTATGAGATAAATATTGGGATGAACAAAGCAACTGTGAAACCAGAGCATTTTCCTTAACCTCCAAGTGTTCCTGTTATTAATATTGTTATTACTATTGTTGTTGTTATTATTTTATTTCACATTTGCATCAAAGTAGCAGAGATATGGCTTGGACCCTTGAACATTACCTTTCTTGCTGTTCTCCAGTCTGTTTTTCTTGTGTTTTTCATATGCAGTTTACACTTCCTCACATTGTGTTGGAAAAGGTTGTTAGGGAGACTTCACGTATGTGATAGAAAGTTTGTTCTGAAATATTTTTTGTTGAATTTGGAGTCAGCAACCCTTCACATTCACTCAGAAATGAGCATCTCTGTGAGGAAGACGAGGTGTTAAAAATTATTGTAGTTATTGAATAAAAAGGTGGCTGGCAAGCACACAGAAAATAAGCAAAATACTGGCTGTAGGAAGAAATGAGCAGTATTTAATTAGGAAAACACAAATCCTCCCGCATCCTCTGTGTACTCAAACACAACAATTTGTAATCCCTGCCAGTGCTGGTGCAGTCCTGGTAAACGCCACAGGCGTTGCTTTCCTTCACGCCAGCCGCAGAGGGACGCGCTCCAGACAGCCCCCACGTTTATCCCGTATCCTGAGCATAAAGGCTGCGCCGGCAGCAGCGACATGCCTGTTGCCATGGTGACCAGTGCCCTACAAAGACGGGGAGGAGGGAAGTGAACTGCAGAGCCGCGGAATGCAAATGAAACGCACGGCGAGGATAAAAAGGCATGAATGGCATAAGGGTGTTTCATCAACGCTTGCTAAGGGAGATCTGCGTGGCTCATTCCCAGACGTTCTGGGTAGACACGAAGCCGTCCTGCCTGCTCGCCAGGGTGCCCAGATGCACACAGTCACCCTGCTTCACGGATGCCCTGAGCAGGGGGCTGCAGCATGTTCCCGGGCAGAGCCTTGGCTGGTGTCAGTCCTGGCACCACTCACAGCTCTGCAGAAGCTCCAGGTGGGCTCCCAGCGAGGCCAGGGGTTTCCAGCTGTGTGTAGGCCGTGGATTTGTGCCCCTTGCGGGGAGTATAGAGTAGCAGCATAGAGAGTTTGGGTAGCAGGGCTGAAATAAACATGATGCTCTACTGCTGGATTGGAGGTGAGGGAAAAACCCGCTGTTACTGTATTCTGCTCCATGTTAGAGCTTGGAGAAAGGTTGTCCGTGGATGGCCATAGAGACCTGTAGGGTCTGTTTCGCTGTCGCCAGCACCAGGACTTTCGCTGTGCAGGGGCTTGGAGGCACCGTGCTGCCTTCAGGCCTGCTTGTCAGCTACGGAGGGCCCCTGAATGAATGGCCACAACACAAAACCCGTCAGGGCCTACCTGCACCGTGACGGCCATACCATGACCCTCCTTTCCATGCTGCTGACCCAATCATTTACCTAATTCAGTGTCTTCAGCAGCAACTCATCGGCAACCCTCTCTATTTGCAAGTCTAGTTCTGCTTTTACTTGGCAGCAGCATAGTCCTAGAATAATGCCCCAGTGCTGAAGACAGTGCCGCAATATGAAATCTTCTGTGCTCCTGGGCTTTGCAAAATCCCAAGTGGCAGGAGGAGTCTGATCTTACCCTGCTTTTATACCAGCTCAGCTCCTTTGTTATCAATGCAGTAGCATTCCTTCTCTATCTGCCGCTAAGTGAGATTAGGAGGAGAGCTTGTGCAAATCCACAGAAATAGTGTGCAGCACACACCCAGCTAACACATACCCAGGGTATTCCCAACAGTCTCCAGGGGCTTGACACTCAGCAAAAATGCACAATATTTTGCTCATTTAAGTAATTCGCTGTCAGCAGAATTAAGAGATAGACAAAGTCTGTGATGTTATCAGATGACTCAAAAGTAGGAGTGTTTATTCCTTTCAAGCACCTTTGCATCATCCTGACTCAGCAAAACTCAGTCTGGGTTTAGTTTTGAGCCCTTTCTGACCTGCTCCACCCTCCACTACAGGAGAAATCAGTTTTGGCATATGTAATGCTCCCCCTGCTGTAATTAAATGTGCAACTGCTTTATAATGCTTTTACTTTGTCAGATTTTTATTTTTTTTAACAGTCACAGCTGTCCGTCATTCATCTACAGAAAACATTTCTAATCAGCAGCGAGATATTCCTATTTCCTTTACTTTATAGTTACCTAAATCACATTGCTTCATCTCTTCCCCTGATGTGTAAATTATAAATCATTCAGACTCTTTTTTTATGTCATGCTACACCCAGCACGTTGGCCCGGGTCTGTGGAATGAGATGTGATGGAAGGAGAGGAGCTTGCATCAGCCACAGAGGCACAGGGAAAAGGGACTGCTCTTTCTTTTCCTCGCTCTGGCTTAGATCTCTAACTTCACTGAAATTTCTCTGGAGTCACACGCCAGGAAGACAATCTCTTGCATCTGTGTGTTTAAAGGATCTGTTTTGCCTTTTGATGCGTAACCATCCCCGTTTTGTGCATTTGGATTTAGGGAGGGAGGGAGATGCCTCTGCAGAAAAACACCAGCCTCGGTTTTCCTGTGATGGTCCCTGCAGGGCTTGGAGTTGGGGATTTACCACTGCCAAGATCAGAGCAGGATCCTGTTTTCCTTCTACAGGCTTTAAGGGTGTCCCCGCTGCTCAGAGACACATCCATAGCATATTCCATACCAGCTCTCTTTGCTCCAGCCCCCTGGAAGCAGCTGGAAGCACTGTCTCTCAGACTGCAGGATATGGTCTGCGCTCATCTGCCGGGAGCAATATTGAAGCCAGATGTGCTCAGGATCTGGCAGACAAAAATCACAGTTTCTTGGATGGGCCTTTCCAGAATTTCTGTAACTGCAGAAGGGCTGGCCCAGGGCCCCTGGGATTTTGGCATCATCCTGCCTTGGTCACATGGAGTCACTCGCACAGCAGCAAGATGTTGCACTTGAGATAACCCCGGTCCAACCTAAGGTGTGGTTGCTACCAGTCCTCACAGTGCTCATTTCTGGTGACACAGGAGTTATGAGGACAGATTAATCCCTCAACAGGGGAGGTTTGGGCCCCTCTGACTTTTTGCGCCCCGTTCGATTGCTTAAATGTGTGCATACACACATACATATCCATATCCATTTATATGTAGGAGGAATGTGCATCCCATGGGCAAGGGTTCTCCTAACTCTAATGAGGGGACAGAACATTGTGTCCCATGTTTTTTCTTAAGGTGAAAAATAACCATCAGACAAATTTACATGAGAAAAGGTGTAGACCTAAACACGTGGCTGACTGGGGAAAGGATGGGAAGAAACTTATAGAGTCCAAAATATCCTTTAACCTTGCATCAGTGTAGGAAGGTTTCCTCATAAAGAAATCCATTTTGATTAAGGAAAAAAAGAAGCATGTACAAACTAAGTTCCATATGCATCAAATGAAAAGCTGGGATTGCTAACTATGCATGCAAAGATGATGCTAGGAAGATCTGCTCATTGGTTAAAGTTGCTAAATGCATGAATAAAATCTGTGATGAGCAGGATATGCATAAAAGTAATTTTTAAAGGTGTCTTTCAGTAATGGTATGGTGGTGGTATGAATGGAAAAGACCATAGGAATGGGAAAAATGTTAACTGGCTTAAAATATGGAGGTACCCAGTTGAGGCAGAGCCCAGATACTCTTTTTTATACCTGGAAAGAGGTATAGAGTATGCCGTATATATATTCTTGATCAAGAAAAGACTTCCTCTGCCATCAGACATTAGGGACACTAAACAGGGAAATACTGGAGGCAAGTGGAGAGCTGGCGCAGCGTGTATCTGCTAGAAACCTGTTTCTGGCTTATCCATCTCTGGGACTGGCCGGGGATGCTGGAAAGCAGAAATTGCTGTAAGAAGGATTTGAGATCTGCCACAGCTCCAGATGTGGCATTGTAAGAACAGTGGTGCCAGGCTGCGCTAGGGACTGCACTTGGGGGGATGGAGGCAGAGGAGCAGCCTCGCAGTAACAGGAATTTTCATGGATTCCTGGAACTGCTATAGCAATCACAGGGCACCTGTAGAAATAATCCTCTAATTACTTAACCGGATTATCTATGACTGGTTCAGCAGTTAATCCAGTAAAAGGCTGCATACCTCTTGTGTTTCTTATAACTGTGAATCATGCGTAGGGACCTCTCCATTCACTGAGGTGCCTAGGGCAGAGAAATCACAGCATTTCCATAGGGGGACTCTTCCAAGTGCCATCTAAGGGTTCGCTGCTGTCCGCAGGAGTTACTCCGAACAGTTAATTAGCGGCCAGATCCCCCCTTATGGCGAGACTGTGGAGCTGAAGGCATTGGGTGACCCCCAAATTGTGTCTCCAGGCCACTGCATTCCCAAGGCAGTGGGGTCTGTGGGCGGGAAGCTCGCAGGTGACTGCCCAGCTGCCGTGCTCCTCACGGGGATAACACCAAAAACAGACGAGCAGGAAAAGGCAGGAAAACAAGAGAAGTTAGCAAACGGTAAGAAAGACTTCATCTCCCAGGCGGAGGCTCAGCCAGCGGTTCCGTCTCTGTGCTGCGGTGATGGCTGCGGCCGTTCTCCAGGGCTAGGGCTGCCCCTGAGGACCCAGGGCTGTAGACAACCTGCGGCCGGGAGCCAAAGAGCTACTTCCCAGGTAGAAATGAACCCTGACTTCTGTGCATGGATTTCCTTGACAGGAAGTATGCCCCTTTGGAGGAGCATCTCAGCAGCTGATGATACCTGAGGTCTATTTTCTTTTTCTTTTTAAATTGAACTTGTTTTCTCTGTGGAAGTGCTTCCCACATGCTAAAGGCAGAAGACAAGCCCCTTTCATTGCCTCTGGATTGGCAGTCCCATGCCCAGTGGATTCAGGATCGTGGTGATCTCTAGCAGAATGGGACAAAGCCTGGTCTGGGTTTGTTAGTCGCCCTCTGCCTCGCCCCACCTCCTCGAGGATGGGACACAGTGGAGGTTAAATACATTTTAAGCATTTTATGTTGAAGCTGCAGTCGCCCTTACTGAGACTCGAAGAGAAGCAAGGCCAGCGCACCCATGCTGGGAGGAAGCAAAGTGCTAAGGATTATAAAAATCAATAAGGAAATTCAACTGTTTGCATGGTGTTGTAGAGTCAGAGCACGGTAGGGCCGAGCAAACAGGGTGCTGAGCAAAGAGGGCTTGCAGCTGAAAGAAAAGGTGAAACTCAGCATTAAAGATGAATTTCAGCACTCCCTTCTCCTGCTTTTTTGGGGGAGAAGCTGTCCAATTTCAGCCCAAAATGCTGAATAGTTCTCATCTCCTCTCATTCATATTTCCCTGCTGCTCTTGCTATTTTGCTACCAAGAGCAAAAAAAAAGTCAAATCCCTTTCTGTTGTTTCATCAGCACCTCACCTTGTGCTGTCTTTAACGATAACTGCTGTCACAGTTATGGGTATGCAGCCCATATTTTCACCCTCACTGTGTTTTCCTGGAATAGTTTGGGTAGACCTGGCTAGTACAATAGCACATCTTTATCCCTCATTGACTATCGCCTTGGTAAACCTGGGTCACCTTAATCTATTGGTGCCCTTTCAGCAAATGACCTTGTGAATATCTGAGACTATTATATAGATGAATGGGCTCTGGACAATGCATTTGCCTCTGCCCTGTGTGTTCCTGGGTGTGGAAAGACTTGCAGCTTTATTTTTAATAGCTGCTTCTGGGAAGAAACTTGTTTTCTTGCTTCCCTGTTTTTAAAAGGGGAAACATTACCTCCCCCAAAAAGCACAAGGAGGGAGATGCACAGCCTGGCTCCGCTGCTGGGAGGAAAAATGTCACTGGGACCTCTCTCCATGCAGCTTGTCACAGCACCTGCCAGCAAGAAGTAGAAACATATTTGCCGGAAAAAGGAAGAGAGGAATTAATTAAATGTTTTTAAATCAGCAGGGAGTTTTACAGCAGTTGCAGGCATGACAGCGGTGATGGCGACAGCAGGGCAGCAATTTCTCTGTTTCTAGAAGGTCAATTTGAGGCATTAAGAGAAATTTCTTTCCTGGGCAGCTGAGGAGCTTTGGAAAAACACTTTTTTTCCACTTTTTGAAAAACAGCTTCTCTTTAAGGGAGGCGGAAATTGCCATCAGCACTAAGGATGAGAGGCAACTCTTCTGGCCTTGCCTTTTGCATCCTGTTCTGGCTGTTGCAAGCATTTTGCAAAGTATTTCTAGGCAGTGCAGTGGCAACACCTTCTCAAACAGTTTGGCTGTGCAGTGGCCATGGTCTGGCCCTGCTTGTGTTGGTATTTTTGTGAGCAGATTTGCTAAAAACCACCACCTTTGCAAATTGTCTAAAGAAAAAGATATGTGCCCTATCCTTCTGCAACAGGTGCTGTGAATTAGAGCCACTTCATCGGGAGAGTGAGACGGAGGCCTGTGTGTCCCAGCATCCCCCTTACAGTCTTGTCAATGGAAGATGAAAGACGAGACACTGACGTGGAAGGAGTCAACCAGCTGAGCTACTCCCAGATTACTATATCTGCAGGGGCGTTATCAGGTGGGACCAGACGCATGGAAATGTGGGGAAGATGCAGCGAGCGTGTCTGAAGTTTGCAGTCTGCACCTGCATACACACAGATTTCTCAAGCTTTCTGTAGCAAAATGCAATATGAACAGGCAAGCAGCGTTACTCTTTTGAGGTTATTTCATCGTTGAGTGGCTTGGATGGACCCAAAACTTTGTTTTGTGTTTCCTGTGCTATTTAGAGGATCCTGCTAATGCCAAGAAGAGACAAGTTTGTTGCAACTTATTAGCAATACAGTTTCCAGTAATTATACAGGTCATCACTTGGACTAAAACAGGGATAAAATCCTCACCATCACTTTTTTAGATAAAATGTATCCTGGAACTGCAGTAGCCTGCACTACAGACTTTTAGGTGGCTTAGAGAGTTCCTTGGAAATGGCATTAGTAGAGAGGAAAAGCACATCCTTTGCTGGATGCTGTCATTGGTAAGCTTTTTCTTTTTTCTTTTTTTTTCTTTTTTTTTTATTTTTGTAAGTCATACACGGTTTCAGCCTCACAGCGTAATCAGATGCAGCATTGCTCGCATTGAGAGCAGCTGAGGCTTCGTGCGAGGCCCAGGGCAGAAATGAAGGCACCAACTGCTAATGCAGGGCCAGGCTTGCTAGTACCCCGTTGGCCTTGGCCATCACTCTCAGGAGAGGCTGCTCTGCTGAGGGGGGAACAAGAGTGTCAAGGAGCAACATCTCCACTGGGGAAGAGGAGCTGCAGGATGCTGACAAATTGCCGTGGCCTGGTAAGCACCTCTCCGGACACAGTAAGAACTGGCTCCTTCAGTCTCAGACTCTCTGTAATTGTCTTGGAAAACTCATGGGGGGCGAACAACGTAGTGAAAGGCTTGAGAAAGGCAATCACAGCACCTGCACGGCAATCAAGGTGCATTTGCTGAGAGCAGACCACACTAAACCGGCTCGATTTCCTCCTGCGGGAAGGTAAGAGGCGCTGCTGGAGTGGAAGGAGCCGTGCGCGCGGCGCGGTGTGACCTGGCCTGGCTGCGGACACCGTCCCCACGAGGGTTTCCAGAGCCCTTCAAACAGCATGACTAAAAGGTGGGTGCAGATTTGTCAGGTGGCTGTACCCAGTGTCAGTGATTCGTGGTCGTGCTGAGGAGGTGCTGCAGGCAAAGTCTGGGAAACTCTGTTTTGTCTTTGTGTTTTTCCTCCGCGTGGTTCCGCTTGGTATTTTTATAATGACCTGGCTGCTGGGCAGTGGCACGTGCTTCCAACCTGGGCACATGACATGGAGCTGGGAGGCACGGCCTGGAGGGCAGGGCAGGATTCAAAGTGATCCTGACAAACTGGAAAAGTGCCTTGGAAAATAAAAGGGGTTATACCAAAAAGAAAAAAAAAAAAAAAGAAAAAAGAAAAAGGCCAAGCACAAACATCTGTTTGTGCATTTTGTGCATCCCTGAATCATGTCTCAGAAATTTCTTTCCCTTCTGATGGTTGCCAGCCTATTAGGCAGTTAAAAAAAAAAAAAAGCGAAAAATCTCTTTGATTACGCACAGATTATATATAAAAAAGATATTTTGTACTTCTTTGGTGAAGGATTGTTAACGTCTATGGTGAGCTGTAAGATGAATGTTGAATGTGAGCAATCAGTGCCATAATTTAGTAAAAGGAGGTAAATAACCCTCCTAAAGCGGAAGCCAACCCTTGTGAGAGACCCTTGTCCTTCCTCCGTGCTCTCGTGGGCAGAGCGCCCGTGGCAGCAGGCCAGGCCCCCCAGCTGGGGACGCGCGGAGGAGACCGCTCACACCCGTCCTGCCTTGGCCTTGGACAGGGAGGGCTCCATGTGGTCCGTGCAGGGCTCGGTGCCTCCCGTGTCCCGGCTGGTCAGAGCATGGAGCCGCCTCTGCGACCTGCCCACACCGCTCAGGAGGGCCAGGACCCTCTCAGCCCGCAACAGGAGATGGGATCGTGTCCACTGCCCCTCACTACGCTGTGGGTCTGGCTGATGCCATCAGGACCATCCTGTCGGCAGGGTGGACCTCTCCTGTCGCCAGTGATGTCAAGTGCCTGGGCAGGAAGGTGACACCGTAGGCCATCATGGCCCCATGGCTTGGGACACCACAGGATTTCCCTGTGCTGGCCATGCGGGAGGCACCCGAGGAGCAGGGGAGAGCAGAGATCCTTTTAAATGTAAAAACCTCTGGGGTGCTGGAGAAATAATACCAGGTTGAAGTAAAAGTGCCTTTAAGTATAAATGTTTTTCACTGTGGCCTGGGCTAGCTGCCCCAACCAGGGCTTGGGATTGCTGGGCATAGCAGAGAGCGGAGGCGCCCGGAGCTGGGGCTGCGAGGAGCAGGTTCCCCTTCGCTGTGGGTCTGTGCAAGCACCTGGCAAAGGCAGGTCAGTGCGGCACATCCGTATGGAAGCTGGTGCCAGAGTTAGGGTGGTGGAGCAGCCACCTGAGCCCTGCTCCAGCTCGTCGGGCCGCGTTGCTGCCCTGAAGGGGAGCAGCTAAAGCACTCAGCAGGTACCTGCGGCTGCGCGCGTGGAAACGCTCCGCACAGACATGGGTGTTGTGGGCAAGGAAGAGCAGAAACCAGGAGGAGAATTAAAAGAAAACATTGCACAAGGTGTTGGAGAAGCAAGGACAATGTAGTTATTAAAAAGGACTCTGAAAGAGTGTCTAGGGTGGTTCTGTCTGTGTTGTACAGAACATGCGAGTCCCTGTCGCTGAGGCTGCCCCTGTGGCGGGAGGCTGCGTCTCGCCTGCGGTCCCGCACGGGGTGGTGAGGGCAGGGCCCTTGGAACCTGCTTTACCCAGCAAAGGCCTGGGCCCCTAGCAGAGCGGAGCAGCCTCCTTTGCGCCAGGGTGGGCAGGGGCAGCCGCCGCCGCCGCTGCTCTGGGCGCCGCTTTGCTGCTCCTGGGGCTGGTTGGCGAGTGGCAGCCAAATGTGAGCACCGCCCTGGGGAGGAGCTGCCCACAGCGGGGAGGGCAAGGAGGGGACCCCGGAGGAGGATGGTGCCCCGGCTGGGGGCGCGGATGGGCGCATCCCGCGGTGCTGGTGTCTGCGGGCGGCTTCCTGCAGGGCCCGGCAGCACTGAGGCTGTTCCCAGGAGACCTCGTCTCTGCTAATGCCAACAGGAAGGAACGTAGGGATGGAAAGAAAGGGGATGACCCTTGGGGAGGGCGGGAGGACAAGAGAGGCTGAAGTCAGGCAGCTGGCCCCATGCTTTGGACACCTAAAATGAGTGGCTTACTTGTCCAGGTTTACAAGGGAATCCAATGGGCAAAACGCTCACTATCTGAATCTCCAGTGAAGCGATGCAGAGTTTTATGGCTATTGGAAATCGTGAAAGCTAAAAACCCTCCCTCACCCTGGCTGCTGTTTCAGGCTGGCGCAAGGGCAGCGCTGTCCGGCCCCGTAACCAGCTCGGGGGCAGAGCAAATATGTTAAATCTGACCTCCGTCTTTCTGGGCAGACTGGAACATGAGTGTCACCAAACAAACTTCTCAGGGAGGTTGTCTCCCTTCAAGGTTTTATTTATTTATTTATTTATTTATTTATT
>JAWLRI010000261.1:552328-573465 GCA_034781795.1 Crypturellus tataupa | reverse complement strand
CTGCAAACTTGCTGAGGGTGCCCTCTGTGCCCTCCTCCAAGTCATTGATGAACAAGTTGAAGAGCACCGGGCCCAGTACTGACTCTTGCAGGACATCACTGACCAGAGGCCGCCAACTAGACTCACCTCCCCCCATTTATCACCACCCTCTGGACTCTGCCATCCAGCCAGTCCTCAATCCACTTCACTGTGCACTCATTTAACCCACACTTCCTAAGCTTTCCTATGAGGATGTTATGGGAGACTGTGTTGAAAGCCTTGCTGAAGTCAAGGTAGGCAACATTCACGGCTCTCCCATTGTGCAGTCAGCCAGTCATCCCATTGTAGAAGGTTCATCAGATACAACTTCCCTGTGGTGAATCCATGCTGACTTCTCCTGATCATCTTCTTTTCCTTGACATGCTTAGAGATGGTCTCTAGGATGAGCTGCTCCATCACCTCTCCAGGGACGGAGGTGAGGCTGACCAACCTGTAGTTTCCCGGCTCCTCCCTCCTGCCCTCTTTGCAGACTGGAGCTGGTTTCTCCCAGTGCTGCGGCACCTCCTCTGCCCTCCATGACCTCTCAAAGATGACGGAGAGTGGCTGAGCAATGACCACTGCCAGTTTCCTCAGCACTTCCTGGGTGCATTACATCCAGACCCATAGACTTATGGGTGTCCAGTTTGCCTAAATAATCCCTAACCCAATCCTCCTCGACCAGCCAAAAGTCTTCCTCTCTCTCGGTATCTCTCTTGTCTTTGGGCTCAGTAGATGGGGACTGGCCTTAGCAGTAAAGACTGTGGCAAAGAAGGCATTTAGTAACTCTTCTTTCTCTGCAACCTCCATCATCAAGGCACCCTCTCCATTCAGCAGCTGATTAACATTTTCCCTAGTTTTCCTCTTGCTGCTGATGTATTTGTAGAAGCCCTTCCTGTTGTCCCTGAAATCTCTCACTAACTCTAATTTCAAATGGGCCTCAGCTTCCCTCATTGCATCCCTGCATTCTTGGACAATGTTGCTATATTCTTCCCATGTGTCTTGGCCCTTCTTCCACATTACATACATGCTCTTTTTGTCATTAAGTTTTCCCAAGAGCTCCTTGCCCATCCACGCAGGCCTCCTGCCTGCCTTGCTCAACTTCTTTCTTGTAGGAATGCACCAGTCCTGAGCTTGGAGAAAGTTGTGTTTGAATACTAGCCAACTCTCCTGGACCTGCTTTCCGTCTAAGACCCTGGCTCAGGGAATTCCTCCAAGGAGCTCCCTGAAGAGGTCAAAGGTGGCACTATTTAAGTCCAGAGCTGCAACCCTACTCCTTGTCCAGCTTCCTCCTTGGAGGATCATAAATTCCAACATCTCATGTTCCCTGCAGCCAAGACTTCCCCCGAACTTCACATTTCCGACTAGACC
Source organism: Crypturellus tataupa (assembly GCA_034781795.1). NCBI lineage: Eukaryota > Metazoa > Chordata > Aves > Tinamiformes > Tinamidae > Crypturellus > Crypturellus tataupa. Next base: position 572,079 of record JAWLRI010000261.1, on the reverse strand, counting down.
ATCTCTGTTTGTTAATATCAGGTCTAGCAGTGCTCCTCCTCTTTTTGGCCCATCAACCACCTGCATCAAGAAGTTATCATCTGCAATGGTCTCCTGGACTCCAGGAACCTCCTGGACTGTCTTTCCTAGATGTGTGGTCACCCCAGCAGACATCAGGATGGTTGAAGTTCCCCATAAGGACCACGGCCTAAAGCAGAGCAATGTGCAGACTAGATTTTCTATGAAACGCCATGAAAGCTCAGGACAAAATCATTTAAAGCTTTGTGTAATCAACACCACTCAAATGATGTTCCATGAATGTACAACAGGATGATGGGGATAAGGCTGACATACAAGTGGTATTCCAGGTTGAACCCATAGCCCCAAGAGAAATGGCCTCTGAGGCCTATTCTGCCTGTCAGCGAAGGGGTGGGTGTTTCAGGAGTTTTAGGAGTCGCTTGAGATCAGCTCCACCATACTGAGCAGCTCAGGATCTCAGGCAAGCATCTTTCCCTGGATTTGTGCCCAGGCCCTCGTTGCGAAACTCTGAATGAGTAAGACATTATAATCTCTAGGTGTGCACTTGTTATACCCTGATTTAAGAGGAGGGAGACTCTGTGTCTGTAGCTGTGGGGATTATTATTCACTCAGCAAACAAGGCTGGAGAAAGGCTTACGGCAGGGAGTTAAGTCAGGATCTTGTTCTCCTCTCGGGTTAGCGTGAAAGCAAGCAGGGCAGATGCACTGATCTAATGGGGACAGACAGGCAACCACTAATAACAACTGCAGTTATTGTGGCAGGTCTCATATCCCAGCTGTCAATGTTACATGTTTTGAGGCCTCCTTGTCAATCCATGCCTGACAATTAACTCTGCAGGACACAGAAGTTACACTGGTGTAGCACTAACACACGTAAAGAAGTAAAAATAAAAAGGCCTCTCTTCTCACTCCAAATAAATCTTTCATGTGATACCAAGTGAACATTTTTCCCCAAGTTTCAGAGCTGGCCCACCAATATATTCTCATTTGATGATCAAGTACGAACTTCTTGCCTTGCACCTCCTTACCAGAAGATCATTCCCAGTCAGTGAGATGCAGGCACAGAGCAAACACACGGCACAGATTTCAGGAAGGACAGATGGAAGTGGATTTAGATGGGTGAATCTGTGCAGATCGCCGAGTCCCACAGTGCTTGAGATGCGCAGAATCGGGATGACCCATCTCACCCCTGGGCCTCGGATCAGGACCTGGCCTGCAATCTCACACTATTAGCAATTCAGGCAAGTGCTGCTGTGGTTAGTGCTCTCCCAAAGAAAAGAACAAAGTCTGCTTTTTAATTATAATATTTATGTTAACTAACCCGTTCAACCGGGCCAGGACATTTCAGGCTTAGGACACATAAATAATCAACTCATGGTGCCAAAAACAAGAAATGCTGCATGAGTCATTACAAGAACCGCTTTCATGTCGCTTCTGATGTAGACCACACAGGCTTGGGTCCTGCAGGCCTTTTGTTAGGTAAATCTCTCCCAGGAATTATAAAGCAGTTCTGAAAGATTACTTCAATGTGTGTCACAAAAACACATGTGTATCCTCTCAGAAACACCTTTGGTCCCTTTTGCTTCCCTTTTTAAGTGGAAAGAGGGGTAATTGTTACTCCCATGCCTTAATAAAGCAAGATGCAGGGTACTCCCCTTTGCTTTCTTGTCCTATGCTCACTTGGCCTGCCTATTTCATCACATCCTCTTTTTTTTAGATATTGTTATCTCTAGTACTTAATCTCTGCACATCCCAGTGGATTCAGTGGTGCTGCAAACGGGATAAGTGTTCCCGTATGCAGTGGGATGGTTCTTGACAGATCAGCCCTCTTCACAGATCAGCTAGTAACCTCTGGAAGTAACCTGTCTTAGCAGAAAACTATGGCTATTGGCATAAGGAGGGATTCTGTATAAAAACAAATAGAAATTAGAATAAAAAGGAGTTATTGGTGATACTAAAGACATAGCTGAAGAACTAAAGCATTAAGACCTGAAGAGATAACATCCAAATAATTTTTCTAATGAATTTTAGTTTACGTTAGAGTATGTGTTGTGCAGAAACCTGTTAAAATCTGTAACTAACACAGTTCAGAAAGCAACAATGAGCTAATAGGCAAACTTTTCAGAAGCGGCTCTGGGCTGGGAGTGTATGTATGTCTTCAGTAGGACTTTTGGCATCTCAAATAACTCAGATGTCTTTACTATTAATCTTTTCTATTGGGCTGCTGGACCAGCTGTTTCTCCATTGCAATGCCAAGCCAGGGTCACATCACCAGGAGAAAAAGTGGTTTCAGTCACAACTTATTTATTACTGAACTGTTCAAGAGTGGGAAGCCCCACCCCCCTTTTTTCTTTGGTCTAGATCCTCCCCAAATAACCTGCTACTCTAATTTCCAGGCCTGACAGTATATATATCACGCTAGATTACATAATAATAATATATATTAATATACAAATATTAATTAACAAGACAGCCTGCTTCAAACATAGCTTTTCCCAATCAGACAATTTAACTCGCTAAGGTTAAGACACTGCCACCAACATTGTTTGATGACAGAATTTATATAAAAGAATTTCCCCAGGACTCCTAATTAGTTAGGCTAAAGACTGTATAAAAAGGTCTGTTTCCAAGGGCTTTCAATCTAAAAAGAAAAAGGCCAAGGAGGAAGTAAGTATTATTACTGTTATTTTAGACTCAGGTGGCTGAGACACTTGCAGAAAGAGAGTTGGACCTGACAGCTTCAGCCATGACTGTGGTGATCCCAGATGGATGTTTTGACACTTCTCCTCTTCTAAGGGAGTCCGTGAGCTTTGAGAACGGGACTGCTTGTGACTGGCCAGCGATGGTCACAAAGTTTTTTGCTTCCAGTACTCTCATTTACAAATAACTAATCTAGGGCACAGTTCACAGCGTGGTAAGAGGCACACCAACTGAGAACAGAGTTTAGGATGCCAGTGAGCAGGTAAGTTTTCCTGCTTACTGCTAGCTGAGAGCCGCAGGGCTAGTTTCCTGATGTGGACAGAAGCCAAGGTATCAAGGCCCTATGGTTTGAAACTCCTCTACCATGCATTGTTTTAGGTTTTAAGTTAGTGCTTGAAGTTGTTTTAATTTGTATCTGTTTTTAACTGTTTAGTCTATTGCCACTTTGTTTTGTGGCCTTCTCCCACTTTCTGTATCAAACTGAATATCAGAGCGCTGTGTGTGCAGGAATTTTGTAATTTAAACAAGTGCATGTTTTTGAAGACCAGCAAACCAAACAGCAGCAGTTTCCTTCAGATATGCCAACAGTGTGATAGGACAGACTTTGCCTTCTCTGTTTTGCTGAAATCAATGCAGCCCTTGGTCTGCATTGTTTCAATGAGCTGTATCCCAATGTATTTTATTGAGGCCATCGAGCTCTAAACACCGTGAGAGGCTAAGGACCCATCTAATCTCCCACTTTGTTTTCTGCAGTGCCTGGTCGTTCGCTGGGAAAAAATAGATACCTTCTGACTCTTATAGAACCGCTACTGACTCACAGCCCCTGCCTGAAACAGATCAGCCGACGAGCGCGATGATTTGTTTCCTCACACGCTCGAGAGAGACTTGCGAGAGATGATCTCAGGGTGTGGGAAACACTGCTCCTCCAAAACGAACTAAGGGATTAGCCAGGAATGGAGATTAGATTTGTGGAAGCTTTCTCTCACCTGCAAATAAAGCAATGCCCTGCACTTAAAATGCCCTGCACTGTGCATGGCTGCATTGAAACCAGCGAGAATTTGGTTTTCATTTTACTGCACATGGCATGTTATCCCTGTGCTCAGGGCAAGGTCAGAAAGGTGCTTGTTAGCAGAGTACGTTCATACCTTTGCAGGTCGGTGGCGTTGTCCACGTCCCATTTTCTAGGCAAATGCTCCGCAGGGGCCCTTCCAGCATGTAGCCACTGTAGCACGAGTAGGTAACCATGTCTCCATACTGATAGAAGCTACCACGGATCAGAGCATTGTCTGTGTGAGCTGGTGGCCCGCAAGATATCTCTAAGGAAAACAAACCACCCAGAGCCTTGGTCAGCTGCATCAGCACACACACACACACATTCTGCATCCTGCTCAAGAAATAACACTTCTTTATGTGGCCACCTTTATGTGCCAAGGTCTCCAGGAGAGACCCAGTTTCCACCTCCAGAAGCTTTCCTGCACCTTTCCAAATGACACCCACAGACAACAGCTCTCTTCATCCAGAATAACTGCATTTAAATGGAGAGTTCTGCTTACACATCCATGCTGTCATGCTCTGCTTGGCATATCCCTGCTGTCACCAACCCTACAGAAAGGACTGGGCAGGACTGCAACTCCTACTTACTTTCACACTTAGCTGTTGCTGGAGTCCAGGTTTCATCAGCATTGCAGGTGATCACAGATTGTCCTTTCAGCTGGTAGCCTTCCCTGCACCTGATGGATACATTCTGCCCGACATAAAAGTCCATTTCAGAGAGCAGGGCATTTTCTGGGATGACGAAAGGCACAGGACAAGGGTTTGCTGTTCACGGAAAGGGTGAGAGGGAAGAGGAATAGAAAGGAAGGAGAGAGATGGGAAGAAGGCTTTAGAAAAATATCTCAAAATTTCAAAATTAAGTCATAAAAAGAGCAATCTGCTCACAAGTCTCATCTGTTTAATTTGATGTAAATTATATGAGATTAGGACTTGTAAATATATGACAAAAGGGTTGATTCTCTGCTGTTGTGTGACTTGCTACCATACTGTGCAGGTTACCAGTGGAAGAGGTATGGAGGTATTGAGGATTGCAGTGGAGAGTATCTTACATGACACCATCCAACCACCCTCTCTTGGCTTGATTCTTCACCGAAATCTTATTGTAAAGTGATTCAGTTACTCTATTTAGCCATTCAGAGGGCATGCATCAATATAAAGCGGCAGAAAAGCTAGGTATTTGTACAGAAACCCTCAGTAATTTTCATTAGAACTTAGAATTTCTCTGATAGTTTTATCCATTGCTGGCTGTAGGCTTGCTGAGCCTTTTCTGAATAGTCTGCTGGTCACTCATCATAAATGTGAGAGATGTTGAACTTTAATACAGCAGAGATTGATGCCAGTTTCCTAAAACTAAAATCATACACATGCTTTGCTATGCAACAATTAAATGTCTCAACTGCTACCTGAGACTAGACATTAAGATTAGTTAGACCCGGTTACGGCAACAAGGAAGGCTGTGTGGGTGGGTGTATGCAGCGCGCGCGTGCGTAAGGTGCTATTTCACAGATGAGTTATAAAGTTGTTTAGACAACCTCCTTCTCAAAGCAGGGCCAACTATGTCAGGTTGCTCAGGGTTTTGTCCAGGTGAGCTGAACACATAAGCCATTTTTCTAACTAAAGGGATCAACACAGAGCACAGTTCATCCTTTCACTGTCACAAAAATACCTGTTACTGCTTTAACATGGCTAAGCACCTGCTCCCTTAACTCCCCCACAAACACTGCGCCCCAAGGGGTAATCTCCCAATGAAGGACAAACCAATCTTCTCAGGTTCAAGTAATAAATCCTCTTCTTGGCCATTCTGAAGAGAATTACAGTCCATCTCCACAAATTTCTGCAGAAGTTGCTCCTAATTACTACCCCTTTAAGTGAAGAGCAATCTGGCCTTTAATGCTTACAAATTAGACCACTTTTTTTTTTGGTTACAAAGCAAACACACACGTTTACAGAGAGGGAAGGGGTTGCTCCATTTTCCATCCTTTGTGCATTCTGCTGCAGGTTCCCCTTCCAAGCTGTATCCCTCCTTGCAGAAATATGCTACAGTACTGCCGACTGTATTGTTTTCATAGATCACCTTCCCGTTCAGCAAGGAAACTGGGACTTTGCATCTGGTCTCTGCAAAGGAAAAACTTTCATTAATTCAGCTTGATATTGGCCAGGACTCCAACAATTCCTGACTCATTCACCCAGACAGGCACTGACTAATGAATTATAAGGAATACTATGGGAGAGGTCAGTTCCTGGGAAGGAAATGCAGCCATGCTGGGGAAGGAGCTCCTCCCAGTGATGGAGAAAAGCCACAGCCTCCTGCTTTTCAGGTCAGCAGAATCTCCCAGCGTTGGTAAGGAGAGGACACGTTTATGACTTCCTGATGGGGTTAATGTGGCAGAACGTGAGCGGCTGCTTCTCACCACTAAGAGAAACCTCAGAAATTTTCAGTTCATTGTCCCTTCCTTTTCACCAGACTGGAAATACTGGACAAGACGCAGGATGTGTTGCAATGGGATGCTGACACTTATATTAATAATTGTTCCTTCAGGACTTTTAGCTCTCTTTCTGAAGTCAGCAGGGAGACAGTAGGGCTACCAATACCACAGAAGAGGCTCTGTTCTTTGCCCCATTTTCCAAGAGATTTCCCTGGGATGTGCATAAGACCACAATAACTGAAGATACCAAAGGCAGGTGGAAGAGACTATGTTCCTGAGTGAGCTGTGCCTGACCTTGTTCAGGACAGTCCTCCTGAGTTGTGGCTGGTTTCTGAACTGCTAGTTATAACTTTCTCAGGTGTCTGGATAGCTACCTGAGACCTCCTCTCCAGCGCGGATGGTAACAACCAACTTTGCAGATCATGGAGAGGTGGGCTGTAAAGCACTGTGGAGTCTGCATGGTCACCCACACAGGACATGGTGGTCTCTTCTATAAGAAACGGGTCCTGCCTTAAGGGATCAGATGGCGATTTGCATTTATCGCCCAAGACTGCCTCCATCACAAGGAATGCCACAAATGGCCTGTCCTCGTGCTGTTTCTGCAGCTCTGATGACAGGAATCTAACATGTACCTTGAGTGGAAGATGGAGCTGTCAAATATCCTGGTCCCCTCTGAATCTGTATGAGGAGCTGGGTGTGGAAAAATCAACATACCAGCTTCATGTGAGAATGCCAGGAGCACTACGGAAGGCAGCAGGAGTCCTGGTCTAAGTCTGGCATGGGAGACCAGAAATGTGAACAGCAGCAATATGAAGGGCCTTAAGGGGAGTATGATGGGCAAGAAATGAACTAGTTTCTTTCTGAGAGAAGAGGAAGGAAGGGACCGTGGGAAGCACACAAAAAGCCTGTGCTTTGCCTTTTTATGGCTAAGAGGCTGGGAAAGGGGAACACTTACACTTAAAGGTTTATAATGTATAATGGAATTTATTAAGCTTCCTTATGCTTTGCATTTTGATCACTCATCCAACAATAGGATACTGAAGACTTTGTGCTGTTTTTTTCTGTTAAAAACAGCCTTGTTTCCACCTCCCCCTGCACAGTCCACAGACACAGACAGTTCCTGCTTGACATTGATTCTGCTTTGTGGTAAGAACAAGAAGACCTGCTGAGGGAGCATTTCAAAGCAGCAGTGATAAACAGCATACATTCATGGTGCAGGTTCATGTGAGGAATGTGGTAGTGATAGGTTGAGCTGGTGAGATGGTCTCAAGACAATGTTGCTGCTGGGTTTGAGGTCAAAAATTCATAAAACAACAATAACAACAACAGAAACAACCTAGCAACTGACAAAAATTGCTGGAAGAAAAATCATTTGTTCTCCCGATCCATCATCTTCTGTTAAGGGATTGTTTCTCTGAGATGCAGAGAAAGCAGCCTCATCTCTGATTAGAACTGTGAAACTGCAAATTAAAATCCTAAAGAAAACTCACGTCTAAGACCTCTAGACCTCTCCTGCTTTGGTAACTGCTCCCTGTGAAACATTTCATCTCTCAGGCATCATCTCAGGCATCATCTCAGCCATTAATGCACATTACAGAATCATTTCCAGCAGCAGTTCAATTCCTGGACCATATGGTGTGCATGCAGAAGTGCACTGCTGTTTAAACCACATCATGTGGCTGGGGCCATGAGACCAAACAGTTACCTTCACACAAAGGCAAGGGTTTACTCCAGCTCCCATTGGCAAGACATGTGATGTTCTGGGGCCCAACAAGATGGTATCCAGAGTGGCACACAAAGGTCACGTTACTTCTGTATGTGCTTCCTGTCGCCACGGCCTCCGCGTTTTCTACTGAGGGATGCAGCCCACAAGTGATTCCTAGAGGAAGAAGAAAGGTTTTTGTGCCATACAGGTAAGAAGGCTCATCTGCTACACATGGTTTGACATCTTACTTCATGTACTGATGTCAGGGAAAGATGAGAAGAAAGAAGCTGTGTAGGTGTTACGCAGAACGGGGTTATGCAGTGCCTTGTCCACCCTCTCTCCCGGTGCTCAGGTTGCAGACACCTGAGCGAGAACCTGCTCAGGTATACCCAAGGACACTGCAAGCTATGAGGTGCCCTCAGTCCTCCATTTCCGGGGTATTTCCTCTAGGCAGACCAAAGGCAGACCTTTGCTCCCTGTAGGCGGGAGGGTGGCCTCAAGGAAAATGGCAATAGCTTAAAAAAGATCTCATCTCCTGTCCCACCCTTCCTATGGAGATCCGGCAAACTGGTTAATTTTGAGAGAAAAGAATGCAAGGAGGGAGGAACACGGCACCAACTCAAAAAGATTTGCCTTTTTGTGAAACATTTTATTGGTAAAGGCGACGAACCCATAGTATTTTATTAATGAGCTGCGTGAAAGAACTGACAAATCCGCATCCCCATTCTCCTGCAACTAATCGCCCTCTGCTGCAGGCTTCCAGGGAGCCAAGACTTGATCCCAGGGAGCGGAGGCTTGCGCTCCAGGCGCGCACAGCGACCGCGATGCACCGGCCTCGGCATTGCAAAGCGCAGACTAAGTCACACACAATGGGCCACGCTCCTCCCCCGGCACCCTGATCATTTTAATACGCCACAAGGAGCTCCCTTCCAATGAGGCGGGAGCTGCGCACCGGCTCTCCCCTCGGCGCCTCCGGTTACAGCCCCCGGGCCGGAGCGGGCGCCAGGAGGACCACGAGGAGCTCCCGCCCGCGCCCCAGCCCGCCGCGGTCCCGCTGCGCGCGCCACTTACGCACGCACGACGGTGCGGGCGGGCTCCACTTCCTGTCGACGTGGCAAACCCGGCGGCTGGGCCCGCGCAGCTCGAAGCCGGCGTCGCAGGTGTAGAGCGCCTCGCTGCCGAGCAGGAACCCCGCTGCCCGCACGGCCCCGTGCGCCACCTCCTCCGGCGGCCCGCACGAAACCCCTGCAACACAACGCGGGCGCTGTAGCCGGAGCGCAGAACCGTGCCCAGCTCTTGCACGGTTCTTACTCCGTGGAGTAACGAGGAGATTGTGGTATTTGCTGCTACACAGGGTGCAGTAGTCATGCGTGGTGCTTCCAGTTAACGCTAAAAGTCAAAAGCCGTTTTGGTGGTGTTGGCAGGAAGTCTTAGGAGGTTCCAGTGTTGCCGCTTACAGTCAACAGCTGAAAACCACGTCAGCATTCATGTAGCCAACTCCTCTTTCCACACTGCAGTCAGCTGGACTTGGACATCTCATGGGACTAAAGTTCCTTAGGAAATACGTGCCCATGGGGTTGAATTTCAGCATGCTGAGCACCTGGAAATCCTGGTAACTCTGATGTTCAACGATCCTCATCAGCCCCCAGAAATCATGACCTCAGTGCCAAATTGATGACACTTCAAACCTGACCCTTCAAAGGTGAACAGTAACCTGTTACAGCAAAACACTGCCTTTGCTGATTGTCACTGCTGGTTTTTGTATATTTAAGTTTTTAGAGAAGGCTCTGATACTACCCTCATCTTATTCAAAAGAAGTAAAGTTAACATAAAAAGTTTAAACTTCTTCAGATCAGTAATGATTTCCCAAAAACTTACCTAAAGAAGCACAAAACCAAAACAGCAGAAAGAATGCGTCAAAGACCTGATTGTACAACCAGCCCTATCTAATGTCTGAATTAAAGGATCTAGAAATAGAAGTATTCAGCAGCACTTGTCGCTTTAGGAGATGTTTGCCAGGCTTTCCTGGGGGCTGAGGAGGAACGTGTAGTGATTTACTTCCCACGGGCACCTCTGAAAATTTTGCAAGTCTTCCAGGAGGTATCTGTGGTACTTGCTGAAATTTTCAGATCTGAGTTATAAAGCAAGCAAAACAAGCACCAGCATTTTGGGTTGAGTAAAGTGACCCTGGATCCAGTTCAGCAAACGAGAACCTTAGGTGGAACCTACTTCTGCACACTGGTGCTGAGCCACTCCAGAGCTTGTCTCCCTGGCAGGTCCGCTCTGCATCACCCTGTGAAGCAGAAGAAAGAGCTCAGAGAACAGCCATCCTTAGCGGACCCTCTCGCCCATCAACCCTTGGATTCAGCAAGGCCTGCGCATTTTCCCCGCATAGGGAACCCGTAGGGAAAAGGTTAAGTGCTAGAGACCAAGCCCGCTAGGAGACTTTCAGTAAAACCCCTTCCTGCAAATTGCAAAGTACTGTTGACAAATCTGCAGGCCAGTGAGGCAGCTCTCTTTTCCTTCTCCATGGAACATCAACTCTCTTGCCAGTTGCACCATTCTTGTTTCCAGGAATCCTCTTTCCAGGAAAGATGATAATATTTTGATTACAGTATTCACTTAATGAAAAACCGACTAGAATTTTTTCAAGAACAGTACAACCCAGTGTTTTGTTAAACATACTGTACTAATTTTGACCATAACCCAAATGCACATTCTTTACATTTGCTAATAAACTACTTTGTTTCTCTTTTAGGTACTCATTTTATAGGCAGTCTAATGCCCCATTATTTATTTCTTATTTCATTCCAAGATTTGGAGAAAAATATCTAAATTTGTCCCTTAATGTACTTTATGGAGGACACCCATTGACAAGGACAGTTATTTGAAATGAGATAGTACATGTGATACTACCCTCAACACGCTGTGTCTTCCACAGGAAAAAAGGAACAGGGGGGGCAGGATTGACACTAGGTGGCGAAGCTGGAATACAAAACTTGGCAGAATTTTAATATAAGAATGCACTGCCTTATTAACACCAAAATGACACCAAACTGCAATTATATCTAATTACCAAGCCTCTCTGCAGCAATATCGTGTATGTAACATATGTATTAAAAATAAATATATATTATTAGTTAAGCATTCTCTAAACACTCCTGATTTTTATATTTGAATTTGACCATGGCCTCTTCTCTGTGGTAGAGAAATCAACTCTTCTAGTTTTAATCCTGAATGTTGCAAAATCTAGCTGCTAGCATTAACTATACCTCCTGTATTGTAATGTAGGAGCATTTCTGCCAACCCACTTTTTGTCCCCATCTCCCCTGCTTTCTGTCGTGTAGCCTAAGCATGTCCTAGAGTTCCTGTCAGTAAGAGTACCCACATTTTAGGCTATTCTCCCTGAGACTACCCCATTGCAGAACCAGTAGAGAGATGCTTAGGGGCTGGATGTTCAGCTCCTGGTTGGCTAAACTCAGTGCATGAAATTCTTACTTAGCAGTAGTTTATTTTCCCTTCTCAGGTCTCTGTAGCTTGTAAGGCCAGCACAGGTCCTGATAACAAGCCACAGTGGCGCCTCAGAGCTCAGACAGGGCTAACTGATACCAAGAACAATGGGCAAAGTTGTAAGCAGGGGGCTTTGTTCACATCCCTATCAAGGAATAAAACACCCACTGAACAAGATGAAGTCTCTCTACAGCCTTATTAAAACAAGAGATATCAGGAGCTTTGAGTCTGTCAGGCACAAAGCAGCATAGTCCTCAGTCTCAGGAGCTGGAGGCCCAGCTGCAGAGAGGAACAGGTGAGGTACATCAACTCTTCAATGGTTTATGTCTCAGCCTATAACAGTAGTTACTGAGGTATCAGGAAATTGTCTTTTCAGAGGGCTGAAGCAACAGCACACACTTAAAAAAAAAGGCAGATTCTGAAAGGAATCTGCTGGATATGTGTTCTTACTCAGGATCCTTGTATGTGCATCAATTACATTTCAAGTCTGGGACCTACAGGAAAGGCCCAAACATGTCTGGGCCATTTTACAGACAACAACCACAACAATAACAAAAGTAGATATTCAATGTCAGTTTCAGGGAACATATCACTATTGGAATAGGCAAAACACATTCCCACAGTCACTATATCAGAACCATAAGTTAAAGCAAAAGGCTTAGTGTGATTCAGCTCCTTACTTGTAATTCATAGCCTGAATCACATTTATAAAGAATCACATCTTGGTAACTGTATTTGCTGCCAACCACAAATCCGTGCTCTGGAGCTTCTGGGGTCCCACAGGATACAGGAACGCAGATGTCATCAGAAAACAAGGGCATCCAAATGCCACTTTCCTGTAAAAAAAGAGATGTGATAAAATCTCTTTTATCGCAGAAGAAAAGCAGGAATGTATCATTTCATACGAGAAATTTACATTTAAATGAAAAAGGAAAACAATAGTAGAAATATCCAGTATTTGTTCAGATGTGGTTACTGTATCATTATTTGTTCAGTCTTTAGTAACGCTCATTAATTTGAGCAATGCTTTAAGACTACCTAGACTGGGATTCAGCTATGGCAGGAATGTTCGGTCTAGATGTATTAAGACAGAGGAACAAAACACAAGTGGGAAAAAACACTGAAAAGGGAAGTCCCTTGAACAAGGTCACACGATAGCGCAGTGAAGAGAGCAGGGAAACAGCCCAAACTCCAGCTGCCTGAAGTCCCATGCTCTGTACTTCAGTCCTGGGTGCATTTCTAATACTATGACAAAGCTCTTCAGCTGCCCTTCTGGAACTGCAAGAGAAGTCTAATATCTGAGGAGGCAATCAGCAAAAATGTGGGAGTAAAATTAATTTTCTTAAGTCTGTGCTGACTTGTAAGCAGCAGCAAAACAGAAATAGCTACTCCTGTTTTCAGAGATCTGTAAAACAGCAAAATAAGGAGAAATCCTTCCCATATTAAGTGCTGATCCTGCAAAACCATACATGCTTGGCTTTACTCATACGACCGTTAGTCATATGACTTCAAAGTTTATTTGCAAGCTTAAGTAACATATGCAAGCTTGCATATTGAGATGCAAGAAGGGGTTACTAGCAGAACTGGTAAATTTGTTTGCTCTTTAATACACGGGGAGTTTCCACAGCTTGCTCAGTATTTATTATTCTGGAGAAAAGAAAAAGCTGTACACATAATCTTGGAGATAATAAATCCCTAACATAATTTTTGAAAATCTCAGGTATGATTTATTCTCTGAAATTAAGTGGAAATATATTAAAAGGAATGCTTTTCTAAGGATGGCATTATTTTTAGATGGAAGAAAAAATCAGTAATTTCTGCTTCTTAAATCTATACATGGGAACCTAATAATCATTCTTACTGGGAAACAAGGATGTATATATTTTGCAGGACAGGTTTTACATTTTTAAAGCGTTGAGTGAAATTAACATCTGAGAGCTACATTAGAGGGTGAGGAGGACTCTCCTGCAGAATAAATTGTGCAGATAACACTCTACCTCGCAGGTCGATGTGGTTGCTCCCACCAGGGTGTAGCCTTCTGCACAAGACAGAGAGATGCTGCTGTTCACGGTGAAGTTGTCCCCGGGCACGATGACACGAGTGATATTTGCTGGTAGAGGACATTTCCTGGGACAACAGGAAATGCTTTGAGGAGACCACTGTCCATCTTCCTGACAAGTGCATGTGTCCACCTCTGTCGCCATTGTATAACCTTCCAGGCATCTGCAGGGGAACGTGAACATCCGACCACAGTCATACCTCTAGGGACAAGTTAGTCCACAAGGTACAAATCAGGCAGATATTTTTTAGCACAGTTTTACACAAGTGCATTCAGAGATTTCTCTTCTGTTTCAAGGTAATCTCATAGGAAGCATGCCGGCACCACATTTTATGGCAAAGACTGCAAGTTTTAGACTGCATCTCCAGCTGCTTCATGCTATCGCAGCACCATGTGAGTTGGTGGCTTTAGCACTTGGAAGATCTTGACTGCTTTAGGAAAATGCTAGTACTTGTGAGTTCCTGCACTGCCCTTCTCTTTGTAAAGAGGATTTTCAGTTAAGTAAAGAGCATGTGAGCACCAAGTGCTTTCACAGCTTCCTGATTCCCAGAATTTGAATGCACCATTTGTAATCATGAGCACTTCTAAAGACACTCTCATTTTTTTCTATGAACAATCCCAGCTTCAGCTTCTTGGGAGTTGTTTGCTTTGAAGATTAAGGTTGATTTGTATTGCTCCATATTATGCATCATTAAGTGCAACCCAGCTGGGCTGAAGAATGTGGCCATCAGCGGGTTCACTTGTAAGTAGGTAGATACAGTCACCCCCTCCACTTTTCTAGGATTCAGGGAAATGACTGATTGTTAAAACCCTCAGTGTGTCATCTCCCATTTCTTTCTACAACTATTTATTGCCTTTACTGACAAAAAAAGCATCTATCTTTCTGCCATGGGAATTTCTCTCCCAATAGAAAGGGATCTGCATCGTGTCCATTGCATGGAACTAATACTAACCCTTCTCTTGTTTCTGAATCAACAGTGTCGTTGACACTGCGGTGTGGTATTGTAGAAAATGGGACAAAGGGAAGATCAACACTTCCATACTATAATAAGCAACTGGAGCAGCAAGAAGAGGTAAATGCAGTGCCAAATGGGGATACAGTGCTGACCGTTACTGCCACCGGCTAAGAAAAGTGGAATATCCTGAGAAATGCAAGGGGGGTAAGGAGGAAGAAGGAGCAAATGGAAAGTAACATCTGGGGAGGAGTGAAGCTTCAGAGTGCCAAAATATCTTGCTGCAGTGAATTTCCCAAAAGTATTCTGTTTGTGCTTGGCAGCTTGGGATTTGTCAATCTGAGAATGTAATAAGGTGCAGCTTTTCTTCCAAGTCTTAAAATCTTGCACTAATTGAGGCTGTTTAAACCTTCCATCCTTGTACCGTCATAGACTTTATGAAAACACAGTGGCAGCTGCCTTCTTACCTGTACTGAACCTTGCTCCCGTAGGTGTGAGTACTCCCAATAACTTCTGCATTTGAGACAGAAGGAGGTGGCCCACAGCTTAGCAGCTCGCAGCTTGGGTATGGTTTCTTCCAGACACCAGTCTCAGCACATGTCAGCTCTGGACTCCCTCGCATGACAAAACCTGTCACGCAGTTATAGATGATGGTGTTCTCATCTGCAGAGCTGCTCCCGTTGATAAATGTGTTGGGGATCACGGGTGGGGAGCCACAGGAGATCTGGCCACAGCGAGGGAACCCAGAGCTCCATTTGCCCGCTGCCTCACAGGAGATTTCAGAAGGCCCCAGCAGTTTAAAGCCTTCCAGGCACTGAAACTGGGCTCTCTGGCCACAGCTGAAATCTTCACCAAGAACAACCCCATTCTGAATCCGTGGCGCAGGGCACTCGCAGGGGCGGCAAGATGGAAGACTTCCACTCCAGGAGCCATTGGACAAACACTGCCGCAGGGGATTCCCTTGGAGCTCATAGCCGGGGAAGCACTCGTACTGGACCAATTCCCCATAGGAGAAGCCTGAGCCATTCAGAAATCCATGGGAGATGTCCTCAGGAGGTCCACAAATCACTGGCTCACAGCGTGGAGCTGCTGAATCCCAAGTGCCGTCCTTCTGACAGGTAAGTACGGACACTCCTTGCAGGCTATATCCTTCATTGCACTGATACTGCACTTTCTTCTTAAAGCCAAAATCTGAGCCGCTGGTTTTCCCATTGAGGAGAGGTAGTGGCACAGGGCAGTTCACAGCTTTGCAAATTGGAGCGTTGCCACTCCAGCTGCCATTCGCAAGGCAGACTCTGCTCTTGTCGCCGTCCAACAGGAATCCTTCCTTGCAGCTGTACTCGGTGCGCCTCTGGAACGTGTATTCTTCTCCGCTGACTTGACCATTCTCTAAAACTGGTGGTGGGCTGCAGGAAACTGGGATGCAAATTGGCTCGCTGCCATCCCAGCTCTGGTTCTCCTGGCACGTCCTCTGCGTGGGGCCGTTTAGCTGGTATCCAGGATCACACTCATAGTAGATAACACTGCCATACGTGTAGTTTTCCCCTTTTATGTTTCCATTCAAGAGCTGGCTGGGAGAACTGCACGTCACCATCTTGCAGAGCGGAGCAGTGTCACTCCACTGCCGACTCGGCAAACACAGCCGTGTGCTGGGGCCAATAAGAGCGTACCCTGCCCTGCAGGAGTACTGCACCATACTCCCGAGCGTGTTCTCAGTGAAATGCAAAAAGCCGTTCTCTGGAGGTGACAACAAGGTGCACTCTATGGAAACACAGGCAGGTGCAGTGCCATTCCAGGCCCCATCTTCTTGGCAAGCCAGAACAGCATTTCCCAGCAGCTCATAACCAGGGTAGCATGTGTATAAAATGGTAGTTCCAAATAAGAAATTGGTCAGGTGCATTGCACTGTTCCCCTTTGAAGAACTTTTGAGATCTTTCAAGTTGTCAGTGAGTAACATGTGGGAAAAGCTGGGACTTGCTGTAACACTCTCCTGGTCAGCGGGTCTTTCCCCATGTCTCACCTGCACATACTCCCCGAAGTCAATGTGAGGAGGCAGGCCACAGTCTGTGGGGAGGCAGGTGGGAGTGGAGCTAGACCAGCCTGCCTCTTCGCAGGTCTGCATGGCAAGGCCAGAAAGCTGGAAGCCTGGAACACAGCTGTAAATAACCATGGCCCCATAGCTGTAATCTGCACCTTCCACAAAGCCGTTCTCAATAGGCTCAGGGGGATGGCAATTTATGGCTTTGCAGGAGGGAACATCTTTACTCCACTGTCCTGTTTCCAGGCAACTTAGAGTTTCCTCCCCCTGCAGCTGGAAACCTCTGTCACAGGAATACCTGACAGTCTGCCCATAATGGAAGTTTGTGTACGAGTATTTGCCATTGAGAATCTTCTTAGGTCTTGGGCATTCAATAGGTTTGCAAATTGGCCTTCCTCCAAGCCACTGGCCATCTTCTCCACAGAGGATAGTGGTGTTCCCCATCAGTTCAAACCCCGGCTTACAGGTGTAGAGGGCTGTGCTAAGGAAGGTGAGGCCCTGCACGTCGACAATGCCATTGGGAATTTCTTCAGGCTGGGGGCACTCCACAGGAATGCACTCCGGCAAAGGCAAGCTCCACAACCCATCAGCCTGGCATCTGATGGTAGATTCACCCTTCAGTAAAAACCCATCCACGCAGATGTACTTCACCGTGCTACCAAAATGAAGGGATGAAGTCAAAGGGTCACCAAAGGGGATATATGGAGGTGCCTGACACTGCACAACCTTGCAGGAAGGAAAAGAATCATTCCACTGCTGGGAGGACAAGCATTTCAGCACAGAGGAGCCATGCAAAACATAGCCCTCCTTGCAAGAGAACTGGACAACACCAACTTGGTGGGTCACCTCCTTCAAAACCAGCTGGTTTTCTGCCAAGGGTGGTTCTGGACATTTTGTTGGCACACACTTTGGATTTTGCTTTTTGCTCCATTTCCCAGACTTCTGACACGTCCATGAGGCATCTCCAATTAACTCATAGCCTTCATCACAGAGAAACTCGACTTTGGAGCCCATATCAAAGCTTTCTCCCTTGGCGTAGCCATGCTGGATCGGTGGAGGTTTTCCACAGCTGAGGGGGACACAATGAGGAAGTGATTCACTGTACCACTGTCGATTGGCTTGGCAAGTAAGTACTGCGCTCCCAACCAGCTGGTAGCCAGACTCGCACTGATAGTTCACCTGATTTTCAAAGAATCGTCCAGTTGTTTCCTGTAAAACAGATAAGACGGGGACATGCCTGAAATTAAGATTCATTACTGAGGCAGTGTGAGGTTGATTTTACTACTTGTATGTTCACAGTCTAATTTCTATCTGGAGGGCAGCAAGGGGTTGTCTTCAAAGAAACAAAAACACACAAAAAACAGCACATCTTGCCTTGAATGATGTACTCTGTTGCTGGAAACACTGAAGGCACCATCAAAAAGAAGGCAGAAAATACAAGGCTTAAAAGGTGAGAGCTAGAAAATATTTCTTCTCTATCTCCTCTTCTTCACCTTTGAGGCCAAGGTGAAGACAAGGTGAGGGCAAGACAAGAGAGAAATGCGCTAGAAGGAGACAACAGGAAATGGCTTATTGCTTTTATGACTCTTTAGCTTACAGGTGTATAGGTTAGCCTGTGGGCTGGAGCCTTCAGGTGTACTACTGCTAGGAAATTTTAGTAAATGTAGATACACTGCTGGCTAGATGTATGAAATAAAGGGGAGTTCAGGAGAAAAATATTTAAAAAACACTTAAAAAAAGGTTAAATCCTGGATCTTCTTTACCATAACGCTACTCTCCTGCATCAAAACATAACACATTAAGTAGTTCTAGATTTTGGCTGCCACAAAGTGATCTTTATGCTCAGGTGTACTGCAACTTTATTTGATAAGGGAAAGGACAAGTTCTGATATCAGTAAAGAGGCGTGCTTGTACTCAGAGTAAAGAAATTATCCCAAAGTGATTCATCTATTTCAAATCATTTTTTTTGTCAGTAAAAAGAGCATGGCTTGTGAATAATAGACAATAATGCTTTACACGTCTCAGTGTCGCAATGGGAAGCCACCAGTGGACTAAATAAAAGAAGAGGGAGGCATTAAGGAAATCATGCAGTGTTTCCTAACTGAAAGCCCACTTGAAAAAAAGGAAATCGCAACAAACTGCCCATATTTTTGCATCATATAAGGACCTTGATTCTGCTACATATACACTACATTTTTCTTTGCTTATTTATTGCACTCATGTCCTTCCTCAATTTTAACAAGAAAGCAAAAAAGAAAATGCAACAGTGGCAATTCCAAATACCCATCCACTTTGCTATAGGATCAGGCAGCTGAGAAAGCCCATTCTGTACCTTAATAAAGCCATTCTCGAGCTGGGGTGGTTCTCCACAGGACACTGGGTGGCACGTGGGCAAACTGCCACTCCAGTTGCCAGTGGCCTCACAGGTCCTCTTCTTCTCCCCCTTGATGTAGAAGCCCTTGTTGCAGCTGTAGGCCACCACCGCTCCGAAGCTGTAGTTGGTGCCACTGGCATAGCCGTTGTTCATGTGGGGCGGCTCTCCGCAGCGGACCGGGATGCACTGGATGCTCAGGGGAGAGGGATTCCACTGGCCACCGCGAAGGCACTCGATCTTGGCCGACGTGTTCAGAACGAAGCCTTCCATGCACTTGAAGCTCACGATGGAGCCGGCTGCAAACCTGGCCTTGCTCACGGACTCCAGGATGCTGTAGGAGACCGTGGATGGCTTTTCACAGAAATCAGCTATGCAGTGGGGCATCTCCCTGCCCTCCGGAGGCACCCACTTCCCCTCTGCATTGCAGAGGAGCTGCGAGTTGTCAGCCAGGCTGTACCCGTCTGAGCAGAAGTAGTAAGCTACATCGCCAAAGAGGCGGTGGCCGCTCTCTGGGGACGCGTTTTCCACAGGGGGTGGCTCATCACAGGACACTGCCAAGCACTGCTGGTGGGTCACGCTCCACTCGCCGCTGGCCAGGCACTCTATGGTTGCAGGGCCAACCAACGTGTAACTGTGGATAAGGAAACCACATAGGAAGTCAAAAAGACAGTCAGTGATGTCAAACACTACCCTCTGTTTCCCGAAGTCCCTGTAGACCAGGCTTGCTAGCGCCCTGGAGGACGGATGAACGGGATCCTTTACAAGATACACTATCAAAATCAAGAGGCAAATCGTAAAGCTTGCTTATTCATGAATAAAGTGTCCTGGTGAGGAAAATCCTAGAACACCTTGTGTATATTACTCCTCTCCGGACAGAGAGGCAGCTTGTCTGCCCATTAATTACAATTCCCGAACC